>JAGFNQ010003990.1:0-18780 GCA_024364735.1 Boesenbergia rotunda | reverse complement strand
TGATTCCACCAAAATTCCTATAATTTAGTGGGGAGCATTTCATTTAATTAAAGGCCTAATTAGATGATTACTAGAATATGATATTTATTCTCTGCATTTATCTGTTGTAGATTGCCATGTCTTCAAACGCGAATACTCTCTCTCTGCGATCTGTCCTTGAGAAGGACAAGCTCACTGGAGCTAATTTCCTGGACTGGTACAGGAACTTGAGGATAGTCCTCAAACAGGAACGTAAGCTGTACGTTCTAGAGCAAGCAGTTCCTGAAGCACCACCACCCTCAGCCATCCGTAGCGTTAGAGATGCTCATCAGAAGCATCAAGACGACGCGTTAGACGTGTCGTGCCTAATGCTATGCTGCATGTCCTCTGAGCTTCAGAAGCAACATGAGAACATGAATGCTTACGATATGATTGACCACCTCAAGCAATTATATCAAGGGCAGGCAGGGCATTGGAAGCAGAACGGCAAGGTATACCTGGAGGATCTTAAGAAGAAGAGAAGCGAGCCTTCTACTTCAGGTGTATATGTTATAGAAGTCAACCTTTCTATTTCTACATCATGGGTATTAGATACTGGATGTACTTCTCACATTTGTACCAATGTGCAGGGGCTAAGAAATAGCAGGGCATTGGCAAAGGGCGAGGTGGACCTACGAGTAGGCAATAGAGCACGAGTTGCTGCTGTTGCTGTAGGAACTTATTTTCTATCTCTGCCCTCTGGGCTTGTACTGGAACTAGATGATTGTTGTTATGTACCTGCACTTACTAAGAGCATAATTTCTGTTTCTTGTCTAGACAAGAAAGGCTTCTCATTTATAATTAAGAACAAATGTTGTTCAGTCTATTTAAATGAAATGTTCTATTGTAGTGCAGATCTTATCAACGGACTCTACATTCTAGACTTAGAACGCCCTATCTATAATGTAAGTACCAAGAGGTTGAGATCAAATGAGTTGAACCCAACCTATCTCTAGCACTGTCGCTTAGGCCACATAAATGAGAGTCGCTTGTCCCAGCTCCATAAGGATGGATTGCTGGATTCATTTGATTTTGAATCATATGAGACATGCGAGTCATGCCTTCTAGGCAAGATGACTAAGACTCCCTTTAGTGGACATAGCGAGAGGGCAACAGATTTGTTAGGACTCATACATTCTGATGTATGTGGCCCTTTCAATGTTGCTGCTCGAGGAGGTTATAGATACTTCATCACATTTATTGATGATTTCAGTAGATATGGTTATGTGTACTTGATGACACATAAGTCCGAGTCCTTTGAAAAGTTCAAAGAATTCAGAAATGAAGTACAAAACCAACTCGACAAGATTATTAAAATACTTCGATCAGATCGAGGTGGAGAATACTTGAGCCATGAGTTTCGTGACTATTTAGCTGAGTGTGGGATTCTATCTCAACTCACTCCTCCTGGCACACCACAGTGGAATGGTGTATCCGAAAGGAGGAATCGTACCTTATTAGATATGGTACGATCTATAATGAGTCACGCAGATCTTCCTATATCCTTTTAGGATATGCTCTAGACACGGCAGCGTTCACACTTAACCGTGTTCCATCAAAGGCGGTCATGAAGACACCATATACGATATGGACTGGGAGGAGTCCCAAGATGTCTTTCATGAGAGTTTGGGGTTGTGAGGCTTACATTAGACGTCAAGTCTCAGACAAACTGGGACCCAAGTCCGATAAGTGCTATTTCGTGGGATATCTCAAGGAAACTAAGGGATATTACTTCTACATTCCCAGTCAGCATAAAGTGTTTGTTGCTAAGACTGGGGTCTTTCTAGAAAGGGACTTTGTTTCTAGAAAGACTAGTGGGAGTTCGTTTGATCTTGAAGAAGTTCAAGACAACGACCATAGCACTGAGCCCTTGATGGATACTGAACAGGAACCACAAGAAGTTGTGGATGAGATTGTTACACAAGAAGTTGTGGAACAACAACCTGTTCAGGTAGACCTACCTCTTCGCAGGTCTGATAGGGTACGTCGTCAGCCTGAGAGATATTCATTTCTCTTGCCTGACCATGATGACGTTATGATCATTGAGAATGAGCCTACCACCTATCAGGAAGCTATGATGAGCCCAGATTCTGAGTCATGGCTGGAAGCCATGAGATCCGAAATGGAATCCATGTACACTAACCAAGATTGGACCTTGGTTGATCCACCTGAAGGGGTCAAACCCATTGGGTGTAAGTGGGTCTTTAAGAGAAAGCCTAACATGGATGGACTTACTCATACCTATAAGGGTAGACTGGTAGCTAAAGGTTTCAAGCAAATTCATGGTATTGACTATGATGAAACTTTTTCTCCAGTAGCGATGTTTAAGTCCATTCGGATCATGCTTGCTATTGCAGCCTACCACGATTATGAGATCTGGCAGATGGATGTCAAGACAGCGTTTCTGAATGGAAACCTCCTCGAGGATGTGTACATGACACAGCCTGAGGGTTTTGTAGATCCACAGCATACTAGCAGAGTATGCAAGCTGTATAGGGCCATTTATGGTCTAAAGCAAGCTTCTCGGAGCTGGAATCTTCGATTCGATGATGCGATCAAACAGTTTGGTTTCATCAAGAACGAAGATGAACCTTGTGTCTACAAGATGGTTAGTGGGAGCACAGTAGTCTTCCTAGTCTTGTATGTGGATGACATACTACTCATTGGGAACAACATCCCTTCGCTACAGTCTGTGAAGACTTGGTTGGGGACTTGTTTCGCAATGAAGGACTTAGGTGAAGCAGCCTGCATTCTAGGCATTAAGATCTATAGAGATAGATCTAAGAGATTGCTTGGCCTAAGTCAGAGTACATACATCGATACGGTATTACACCGTTTTGCCATGCAGAATTCCAAGAAGGGAAATCTGCCATTGTCACATGGCGTGAGTCTTTCGAAGACTCAAGGTCCCTCTTCTAGAGAGGAGAGAGACCGCATGAGCAAGATCCCTTATGCCTTAGCCATAGGATCTATCATGTATGTCATGTTATGTACTCGTCCTGATGTCTCGTATGCTTTGAGCATGACGAGCAGATACCAGTCAGATCCAGGTGAACGTCACTGGATAGCAGTCAAGAATATTCTTAAGTACTTGAGAAGGACTAAAGAATATTTCTTGATATTTGGAGGCGATGAGCATCTAGTTGTAAAGGGTTACACTGATGCCAACTTCCAAACCGACCAGGATGATTACAGATCGCAGTCAGGGTTCGTGTTTTGCTTGAATGGCGGAGCTGTGAGCTGGAAGAGTTCGAAGCAGGACACAGTTGCAGATTCTACAACAGAAGCTGAGTATATTGCTGCATCAGAGGCAGCAAAGGAGGCAGTTTGGATCCGCAAGTTCATCACTGAGCTTGGGGTGGTTCCTAGCATATCTGATCCCGTAGAGCTCTATTGTGACAACAATGGAGCTATTGCGCAGGCTAAGGAACCTTGCTCACACCAGCGGACCAAACACATACTACGGCGATTCCATCTCATTCGAGAGATCATCGATCGAGGAGATGTGAAGATTTGCAGAGTACCCACAGAGGCTAACGTCGCAGATCCCTTGACCAAGACTTTGGCACAGATGAAGCATGATGGTCACAATGGGTCATTGGGTATTAGATACTACAGCGATTGGCACTAGTGCTAGTGGGAGATTGTTAGTGAGAGCCATAGAGCCAATCATATGATGATTACTTTTTGGACTCATTGTATCATATTCTTGTATATATATTTCTTATATATAAAGGCATTTCTTATGGTTATTGTACTTATGTGTATTGGTGCCAAATAACTTAGTATAATAACGTCCTTGAGTAGAAGGTTCTTATCTATATCAATCGATTAGTTGAATCGATAGTGAGATGATATAGAGAACACTACTCTTAATTATTCCTAGTCAAGTATTAACATTCAAGGACAATGTTAATGCATAGAGACTAGCATGTAGGTCAACATGATGACTTGATCTCATAAGTCATGGATATGAGATATCAAGTTGACACATGGGTATACATTAGAGAATGTATACTGAATGGCCCGCCATGAGAAAGTATCATGGATCGTTATATGAGTGTCATATACTTTCTCATGTGACTATTAGTATGATTATTAGTCCTTAGACCTGAAGTCACCATAGTTCCCTACATAAGGAGTTATGTACTTTAGTTTCGTCAAACGTCACCCGTAACTGGGTGGACTATAAAGGCGATTACTGGGTATGTAACAAATTATGCGGAGGGATGTGAGTGATGTAGATGGGATCTATCCCTTCTATATGACGGGAGAGATATCATAGTCTTGATAGAGTGAGATCACTAAGTGCATAGTCATGCCCAAATAAGACAATATGAGATATTGAGCTTATTTGATTATAGTGAGTCTACTTGGAGTTCAAGACACATAGATTGATTGGAGGATGACACGGTCTATGCCTCATGAAAGATCAATCTAGATATCGAGGATAGAAGGACGTTGTCACATATTGTGATGGTCACAATTATTAGTCACAATGGTGATGTTGGATCTCGACATTCTTGTAACTTGGGTAGCAATGATGTGTTGCTAGATACCTCTCATTGCTTATGTCCTTAAATAGGTTTAAGGGCATTGCCAACGTTACAAGAACCTATAGGGTCACACACATAGAGCAATAGATGGAGAATAAGTCTATATGATGGACCGAGAGTAATGAAGTCAAAGTTTGACTTTAGCTAAATATGGAAAGTCCATAAAAGGCAAGTTTGACTTGACTCAAAATAGACAACTTGAGTTGGACTCGAGTTTGATCCAAGTGTTGGATGAATCTAATCATGGGAGAATAATGAAATCAAAGTTTGACTTTGGCTAAATATGGAAAGTCCATAAAAGGCAAGTTTGACTTGACTCAAATTAGACAACTTGAGTTGGACTCGAGTTTGATCCAAGTGTTGGATGAATCTAATCATGGGAGAATAATGAAGTCAAAGTTTGACTTTGGCTAAATATGGAAAGTCCATAAGAGGCAAGTTTGACTTGACTCAAGCCACATCACCTTGACTTGACCAAGTGATGACTTGGCATCATCATCAAGGCTAAGTAACCTCCCCATTTGAATTTTGAATTCAAATAGGGGGTTACCAAAGGTGGTGGCCGGCCACTTAATGGCCAATAATGACCATTAAGTGGCCTGCCAATTAAACACACACAAAAAAGGAGTTTTGTGAGGGTGTGTGATCATTCTTCTCCTCACTTGTGAGTTTTTGGTTTTTGCTCTCCCTCTCCTCTCTTGTGGCCGAGACCCCAAGCAAGTGCTAGGACACTTTTGGGTTCTCCTCTCCACTCTCTTGCTTGTGTGGATACTTCTAGAGGGTTGCTACTTTGCATCCTTGAGATCCGACACCAACCGAGGAGCGAGCGGGAATTGCGGGACACACATCGAAGGTAGTTTTCTCTTCTCTAATAGATCTAGGTTGTAGATCGGTTTTGAAGCATGTAAACGAGCACTTGTAAATTTTTAAATTGGCTTTCTTCGCTCGGATCCTTTCTATTGGGGCTTTCGGGGTTTCCGCGACGCGAAAAAGCGATTTTCGCGGCCCGAAAAACCCTACATCCCTAGCAGTGAGGAGCTAAGAAAGAAGATTCTTGAGGAAGCCCATAGAACTACCTACTCTATGCATCCTGGTTCAACCAAAATGTACCAGGATTTGAAAAGAAGATTTTGGTGGTCCGGAATGAAAAGAGATGTAGCTAAGTATGTCAGTACCTACCTGACGTGCCAAAGAGTGAAAGCAGAACACCAGAGTCCACGAGGAGTCCTACAACCCATACAGATTCCGGAGGTGAAATGGGAAGACATAGCCATGGACTTCATTGTTGGTCTACCCAAGACAACAAATGACTATGATGTTATCTGGGTAATTGTAGACAGATTGACCAAGTTTGCCCATTTCTTGGCAATCAAAGTATCCTACTCCATAGAAAGACTATCCTAGTTATAAGTTCGGGAAGTGATCCGACTGCATGGAGTTCTGAAGACCATTATCTCCGATAGAGATGGTCATTTCACTTCACACTTTTGGGAGTGTGTACAGACAGCACTTGGCACCAAACTGAAGTTTAGCACAGCTTTCCATCCTCAGACTGATGGGCAAACAGAAAGATTAAATCAAGTTTTAGAAGATATGCTCAGAGCTTGTGCATTAGATTTCAAGGGCAGTTGGTGCAAGTACTTATGTTTAGCTGAGTTCGCCTACAATAATAGTTACCAAGCTACTATTGGTATGGCCCCTTATGAAGCTCTTTATCGTACGAAGTGCAGATCTCCTATCTGTTGGTATGAAGGTAGGGAGAAGAATGAAATGGGGTTTCAGGCTTATCTTTTTGAGGATACCATGGAAGTTATAAAGTGCATCCGCCAAAGAATAGAAACTGCTCAGAGTAGGCAGAAGAGTTATGCCGATGTGCGGCGTAGACCACTAGAGTTCGAAGTTGGGGATACAATTTTTCTCAAAGTAGCCCCCATGAAAGAAGTAATGAGATTTGAAAAGAAGAGTAAGCTAAGTCCTTGATACATAGGACCCTACCTAGTAACGAAAAGAGTTGTCATGGTAGCTTATGAGTTAGAGCTACCTCCAGAGATGTCAGCCATTTACAATGTGTTCTATGTCTCAATGCTAAAGAAACAAGTTCCCGATGCCAACCAAGTGATTGAGCCACAGACGGTACAAGTTCAAGAAGATCTCAGTTATGAATGTCGACCTATTCAGATAATAGATCGAGCAGTCATGAAACTGAGGAACAAAAAGGTAGCTCTAGTGAAGGTTCTTTAGCTAAACCAGAAGCATAAAGAGACAACTTGGGAAACAGAAGATAGCATGAGGCAAAAGTATCCAGAGTTATTCTAAGTTCGAGGATGAACATTCCCTAAGGTAGGGAGGATTGTAACACCTAAATTTTTGAGGATTTTTTTTCCAAAATAAACAAAAAGAAATTAAAATTTTCTTTTAATAGAGGCGGAGTAGGGACTCAAACCTGTGAGCTAAGGTAAGGGTTATTTGCAAGTTTCCAAGTGAACTAGTGATTATTTTGTTAAAATATGGAATCGATATTAGATTAATGATAGTAAGCATCTTTTATGAGTGATGCTTCAACTTCCACTTAGTATATAAAGGAATAGAAGAAGGGAAAACCAAGAGTTTCTCATTCTTCTTCTTCCTTGCCGAAAACAAGAAGAGAACAAGGGTTTCTCCCCTTCTTTTCTTGCGCTCAAGATCCGAATCATGCGAAGGAAGTGGACGAGGTGTACCACATTAGATCCTACTCAGTATAGTGAGTTCTAAGCATAAGGATGTAAGTAGATCTCTCACCTGCAGTAAAAGTAGTTCTCTAATGAGTTTCTAACATGATTTCCAAGTCTTTTTCATGATGGGATCCTAGTATAGCAAGCCCAAGGTCTTGATTTGCCAAACGCGAGGTTTGGGGATTTCGGCACGTGAGGTGTTCGATAAAAGTTCAGAGTAAGACCAAGGTCTTACTAAGCCCTAGAATGAGTTCTAGGACTAATAAATGAGATAAGAAACATGACTGAGGTCTTGTTGTGACCTAAAACAAGTTTTGGGAATATTACCTTTTTATGTGCTAAGTTATGCTTTTTAAATACAAGCATGAGTACAAGTTAAGTATATTACTTTGAAAGACCGAGGTCTTTTCGGGATGTACCGGGCCGAGGCCCATGAGATCTAGGTGAGCTAGTAAGATGTCCTATTAGGATTCGGTGGCTAGCTACCCCGAACCTATTAGAGATGTGTGCATTGGTACTATGTCGGGCCCAAAGGAGGATGTTTATTATTTTGAAGTATAAGAAGTATAAGTGTATAAGTTCAAGTTTTTCAAAAGAAAGAAATCATTTCAAGCATGTTACACATTTTTCATTTCAAGCAAAGTTTCCAAATGCAAATATTTGTTACAAGTGTATTCATGAGTTTATTCATTTTAAGCATAGCATTTTCAGTACATATGTTTAAAAGCAAGCATTCTTTACCAAGAGCATGTTTGATATCGATTGCATGTTTTTGTGAGATAGGTATCTACTTACTAAGCTATTTTCTTATAGTTGCATCCTTTTACTGCAGATAAAGGTAAAGGGATGATGTAAGGCAAGGAGGCTCAAGGATGGATGATTCATGTCAGTGGCGGCGGAACCGTGGAGTAGGATCCTTCGGGATGAGTTTTGTTTAGCGTTTAAAACTCTAAACAATAGAACTTTATGAGTATTTTCTTTTGAGTTTATGTTAGTAGTTTACATCCACAAAGACTTTATGATTGAGTTGTTAATTTGGAGTTTGAAATGCATGCAAATGGAGTATGATTATGGTTATTATGTTTGTGAGCCTATAATCATGTTGTGTAGTTGAAGTAGAATGTATATATATACTTGAACAGTGTTTCTGAATCCTGGAAACTACAGTTCAGGCATATCAGTCGATTGATGCAGGTATCAGTCGACTAGTCGAGGGAACAGAAACATTCAGGCGAGTGAATCCCAGATGCAGTCAACTGCACCAGTCGATTGGCAGGAGATCAGTCGACTGGTGCCAGTGTAAAAGAGGAAGTGTTGTAGGGTTGATGGTTAGTGCTTTAGTCTTGTAACTAAGAGGTCTAGGAGTTAAATCCTGGCAATGCCAATAAAATTAACGTTTTATTTTTATTTTGGCTGGCCCAGCAGTAAAGTCAACGTAACGACCCAATAAGGTCAAAGTTAGCAAGAGAGGGTCGTTACATTGAACAACAATCAGGTTAAAGTGTCAAACTTAGGAACTCTAACGTGATCAGACCACTTAACTTGACTAACCCTAGTGAAAGCTACTGTTTCATAACAGTTAGTAAGTAGCTAACTGGGTTAGACAGGACCCGAACAAAATCGGTTTAATTTGGTTTGTTTTTTTTTTCTTGAATTCATTAGAGTTGGTTCAATACAGACTTCCAAATTTTTAAAACTTGCTATAATTCAAAATTTACTTGCAATAATTGTTATCATTTTTTTTATATATGGCAAAGGGGGAGAGAAAGAAGAATGAGAGAGAAATTTTTTTTTCCCAATTTTTTTAAAAAAAATTCTTCAAAAAGTAAAGTAAAATGTCTATGTGCTTCAAAATTTTGTTTAAGTGCTTCAAAATTGTTATCTAAGTGTCTCAAATTTGTTAAGTGCTTCAAAATTTTTAAGTACTTCGAAATTTTCTTCTGAGTTTTTAAGTGATTTCAAAAATTTCTAAGTGTTTCAAAACATTCGAAGAGTATTTTTTTTCTAAGTAAAATTTTCCTTGGGAAACAAAGTTTGTCTGAGCAAGAACCTTTTGAAATTTTTGGCAAATATTTCTAAGTAAAGTTTTTCCTAGAGAATAAATTTTGGCAAAAACTTGCTTAAAAAATTCCTTAAAGAATTTTTCAAATAAAAATGTTTTTTGCACAAAGTGTTTTCAAGTAAATTTTTAAGTGTGCAAAAAGTTTTCCCAAGTAAAAATTCTCAAAAAAAAGGAGAAATATAGTTTCAAATTTCTTTTTACAAAGTTTTCTAAGTAAAAAGTTTTCTTAAACAATATTTTGGCTTACAAAACTTTTTCAAAAATTGTCTAAGTTGTTTGAGTGCAAATGATTTTGCTCAATGTTGAAAAACACTTAGTCAAACATAAAGCACTTGGAAGGGTTACAAAAACCACGCATATCATTGAAAGGTTCAGGGGGAGAATGGTTATTTTAGGGGGAGAAATGTGAAATTTCATAAGATGCTTTTTGTTGTTAGATATACTATAAAATACTTTTTAACATAACTTTTTGAACTGTGTTGCCATAAATAAAAAAGGGAGAGATTGTTGGTGCCAGAAGCACCAAAGTCAAACCTATGTTTTGATAATGGCAAAGGGTTCAGAAGTTAAGGTTATGTTATGATCTAACAATGCTAATCAAGTGTGCAGGTAAAGTCCTAGGTACACTAAGCAATAAGTCCTGGCCGCGGGCTAGGCAATTAAGTCCTGACGTAAGGATGGACACTAAGACCTGGTGAGTGAAGCTAGGCACTAAGACCTGGTGAGTGAAGCTGGGTACTAAGACCTGGTCGAAGACTGGGCACCGAAGACCAGGTGAGTGAAGCTGGGCAAAAGTCCAACCGGAGGAGCCGATTGGCAGACAGGTAAATTCTCCTGAGAGGAGTAGGTGAGGACGCATTCCCCCTAGGAGGGAACATTAGGCATCGGTTCGACCAAGGGTTCCATTTGGGAAGCCCAAAGTCAGAACCAAGATAGCTCAGGCTGTAAAACATGGTTTAATCTTATCATTTATATGCTTCTTGTGTTTTGGAACTAGCCCTGATTGTAGGAACGAAAGAATGAAGGTTTCTGCATTCAGGCGCCTCAATGGAGTGAGGCACCTCACTAGGCTATGCGCCTGTGTTGAGACATGCGCCCCAGCCAAAGAGGGCTTCCAACCATTCGAAGCAAACTGCCATACAAGCCTCAGGACCAAGTCATTGAGGCACCTATGATAACATAGGTGCCCCAGTTGAAGGGATAAGCGCTGGCCAAGTCTGCGGATTGAAGTTCTCGCAGGACAGGCCATGTGTAAGGCGCCCCCTTCAACATAGGCCCTCCTGTTAATGCAATATAAAGGGGTTCACCCCCAAGGCTTCGACATCAATTGCATCCGACACTTTCATTCAAGCGCTACGCTATGACAAGCTCCGTACATGCGACTTAAGCGTTAATGACGACCCGCTGCTCCGAAGTTCCAACCTCTCCGGTCATCGGTAAAAGTTCATTTTTTTAAGTGTTGTAATTCTTTTTAAATTCTATATTTGTACTCAATTTGTAATCACTTTTACGAAAATATAGAATTGCCCATCGTAAACGGTCAAGGACTGTAGGCCTTGGAGTAGGAGCCGACTACGACTCTGAACCATGTAAAAACAAAATGTGTTAGCGATTGTTTTTGCTTTTTTCGCTCCGCAATTACTCTCTTTATTTCCAAAAATTTAACGATCAATATTCACCCCCCCCCTCTATCGATTCAATCCGATCCCACATTATGGAGTGCATGCTCTTAATCCCGATATAATAACGAGCACATGTACTTAATATTTATTTCTTTGATTTACCAGTGGGTGAGATTTATTGGTTAAATCGATAGGCCCCGTAAATTGGGAAATAATATTATTTACATGGTGTGTCATGGATTATAGAAGGAAATCGTGCCCTTGTGAGTCAAGTTGATGATGACCCCTTGAGGAGCTCATAAAGCTCATCATGTAAAACCCTACAAGTGGACTTGGTCCGATATGATGATAAGGTTGAGTGGTACTACCCATGGAGTCAGATATTGATTAATTAAATTGTTAGTAATTTAATTAATTAACGGACATTTGATATCATAAACATGGGGAGAATTTTATACTCATAATATGTGGAGCCCATATTTAAATATGGGGGTTGGTGAGGTAGATCAATGGTGATCCTCTAGTGGAACGGATCATTATTAATGGATCGGACCTTGATACATTGGGTGGCCAAGACCCAACTCCTTCCTCATGATCCCTATTGTAGCCTATATATACTTCATGGAGTCATGAGACCAAGGATCCAAGACAAGAGAACCCTAGAGCCTCTCTCTCTCTCTTTTCTCTCATCCTCTCTCTCCTAAGTCTTCTTGTGGCCGACGGCTAAGGGATCAAAGGGAGGTGGCGCAAGGTGATAGGGAAGGAAGAAACTCATCCTTTCTTCCTCTCCTCTTCATCCTTTTCTTCCCTTCTTCCCTAGAAGTCACAGCAGCAAGAAGGGGAGTAAGGATAGGCGGCGCCACCTTGGATTGAAGGAGGTCGGCGGTAGTGAGGAAGAAAAAGGTGAGGGTTTCGGCGGCTTGGGTTTCGGGGAAGAAGAAGATCTCATTGTTAGTAATATGAGAGAAGTGTCCTAAGGCAATCGCCTTATGATTGTAATCATTTACTTTAATAAATGAATATTCACTATTTGAGTATACATGTTCGTGTATTCGATTGAGATCTTAAACTCATTTACTGAATGTCCGCAATACAATTCACAGCATGAGAGAATTTGTGATGAATTCACAACTAGTGATTATCTCTACATGTGCAATTGTGAAGTATTGAAATTGTCCCTAGTCGATGAATTGATAAATACAGGACACTATCAATTCTGTTGAGACTAGCATGGGTTATTCTCTAATCAGCTGATTCTCACTGGCTGGTGACATTGGGATGTCCAGAGATAAACATGAATGCTAGTTAAGGGAACTAGTTCATTGGAGTGACTAGCTGTAAAACTTCATATGGTAATCTACATATAGATATGTCAATGAAGTTCTTACTGCAGCTTAAGTGCGATGTTCCTTTGACTTGCGGTGTTCAAGTCATCTTGGTCATGAAGACTTATACTTTGACATCTTAATCATGCATCTCCAAGGAGGTGTGGATCCAGGATGATTGGGTATAAGCCGAAGTGCCCGAAGATGTTTGAACAGCCTACAAAGGATTCACTACTCCTTGCGATGAGATGTATACCCAAGGCCTATCGTCGGATTATTACTCGAAGCCTCTGGCCAGAGCATCACATGATCTGAGTATGAATATCTCAGATACATGAGAGTAATTAGAATCCGTTGGACGAGAAAGACATTACTTGGGCTAGGTATGACGTAGTCAGCCTAGTGGGGACTGACACAAATAGGCCGTGTCCTGAACCAATTGGGTATAAGATGGTGAAGGGAATGAGGCACGACTCATTAATGCTGCTGAAGGGTTTCAGAATTATTTCTGAGGTCAACCATTGATCTTTCGATTAATTGGGAGTCATGATGTACTACTAGGTGCCACTCATGATCGTTCTATAATTGGTTGATTATAGACGGCCAACATAAATCGAAAGCCTATTTAGTCACACGCACTACGAGTAATCCGAGGGATTTAAAACGAGTTGAAAATTGGATTTTCTAATCAAAAGAGATAAGTGGAATCTGAATTTATCAGAGACGCATCGGAAGCTTAAAATGGCTAAGTCTTTTGAATGCTTATTGGACGAATTAAATGAGTTTAATTCGTAAGGTAACGGCTTGGATTTGGCCAGCCAAAGAGGGTTCCCACACTCTTTGGTTTGGCCGGCCACAATAAAAAGGGAAACCAAATTGTTTGGTTTAAATTATAAAATAAATATAGCGTGATTTGTTTTATAAAATTATGGATAAAGAAATTTATATAAAGAAATTTATAGAAATTTATTCTTTTTTATGGAAATTAAAATGAACCATGGATTGATTTATTTTATTTTATAAAATCAATTATGAATTGATTTTTCCATGATAAGAAAAATTTATGTAACAAATTTCTTGTAAAATTTTATTCCATAATAAAAGGGGAGACATGGTTGTTTTTATTATAAATTAAGTTATAATAAAAACATGGCATAACGGAATAATTCATTGAAAAATTTATAAGACAAATTTCTTATGAAAAATTTATTCCGTTAAAAGGAGACTTGGCGATAAAGAGGCTACTATATAAAGGTGCAAAGGCAAGGCTTGGAAATCAATCCAAGAGATCAAGGATTCTTGCCTAGCCTCTCTCCCTCTCCCTCTTCTAGTGCCACCAGCCCTAGAGCCCTCCCCCATTGCCGTGAGCTTCCACCACCAAGAAGAGGCCGAAGAAGAAGAAGAAGCGGGTGCGACTCCTTCCTTCCTCACGGAATCTTGATTCCGTTCTTTGTTTGGTGGTTAGTCTTTCATCTCTCTCTTTGTATTTTTGTCGTGCCTTTGGAAAATCTAGTAGTTCTTGTCGGCACGAAACTCGTGGCTTTGCGAAGACATCCCGAAGAAAACTCGGCGTGGACGCGAATAGAGGCGGAGCTTCCAAAGGACGCTACGGTTGGATCTCGTCCCTTTCTACGAGTTACGCGAGGTATTAAGTAAATTAGTTTACTTTGTGCAAAATCTTAAATGTATGATCATGTCTCCACAATATAAGGTTGCATGCTAGATACGTGGTTAAAATAATTTGAGAAATTATTTATGCTAAACCTTCCGCTACACGTAATTAAATTTTAAAATTACGAACCCGTATCCATGTCAACATGCACCCGGTCCCAACAGTGGTATCAGAGCTGGTTAGTGTTCGACATAATCATATAATTGTTTTGCGGAAAACTTTGTCATGATCTCAATTTTCGAAAAATTTTCCAATTATGGAAACTTTCCAATTATGATAAATTTTAGATTTAGGAATTTCAAAGTTTGGAAATCCTAATGAAATTTCGCAAACTTTTGAAATATCCTAGTTTCTGAAATTTTATGATAATTGTGAAAACTTCCCATTTTGGAAACTTTCCAATTTTGGAAATTTCCAATTTTGAAAATTTTCCAATTTTGGAAATATGTAAGTTTTCTTTGTACCAGATACTTACAATTATTCTAAAAACCTATTATGAAATCTCACAATTTTGGGCACTTTCTTTCTAGAAAATCTAGACAAATTTATGGATTATTAATTGACAATTAAATTCGAATTGGTTTTAAATTATTAAAAAAATTCTTTATTTTGGATTGAGCCTCGGGGAGCCGTCCAATTTAAAGTTAGTTGTTGTAATTTAATTTCCTATTTTGAATAAAATTGTCATGTTTAATTTGGTTACGCCTCGGGGAGCAGACCAAATTAGATTTACAACAAATTCTTTTTTTTGGGTATCTGAGCCTCGGGGAGCCACCCAAAGAAAATAATTTCTTGAAATTCTTAAATCCATAAATAAAATATGTAATCAATTCTTGGAAATTTTGAGGTGATTCTCAAACAATAATTTCCTTATTTGATTTAAGAGGTGATGCTCTTACATATTGTTATCTCCAAAATTAATTAGGAAAATAGTTTCCTATAGAGTTTTCTTAAAAGAGATTTTCATGAAAATAATATGTGGTTGAATTAAGGGAATCTGTCTCTTAGTTTAATAAGATTTGATTTAGAGAAATCAAAGTCTTAAACATATTATTTCCGAAATTGATTTTGACAATTTAGGAAATTGTTTCCCAAAACAATTCCTTGAATAAAGTATGAAATTAGAATTAGGAAATCTGGTTCCTAATTCAATTAATGAGACTTGATAAATTAAGTCACATACATACTTTATTAAGGAAATCGTTAGTACATGACATATTATATGTCATGAATGTGCTTAGAAAAGAAAGGATGAGACCCAAAACCCCTTACAAAATATTAAGGCCAACACCTTCCATTAATATG
This sequence comes from Boesenbergia rotunda, assembly GCA_024364735.1. Taxonomy (NCBI): domain Eukaryota; kingdom Viridiplantae; phylum Streptophyta; class Magnoliopsida; order Zingiberales; family Zingiberaceae; genus Boesenbergia; species Boesenbergia rotunda. The sequence continues at coordinate 3,509 of JAGFNQ010003990.1, read as the reverse complement.
GTTAGAACCGAAGTTTTGATTCTCGTTTGGGTTGATGGACACATCCATGCCCGGCTTGAACCTCAACATGTTCAAACAATGGAATTAGTTTATGATTAATATAGTTGGAGTAAGAGGTCAATCCTTAGTTTTGGTTGTTGGACACATCCAAGCCTGACTAAACGGTTGAATGAGCTCCAACCATATTAAAACTATTTCATGATTAATGGGTCAGCCTTAAGCTTGGAGCATCGATTTGTTGTGCCACAGCCAAGGTCGATGTAAAGAGAGGTGCAGTTGGGTGCTATGTATATTGTTGCATATTTGTTAATGAGTTAACAACCCAATGATTTATGCAAACATTATATTAGTTGATAGCATAAAATGATAGTTACATATATGTGATATGTAATCGGTATAATTACCAACCTTCATAGCTAAGAATAACTTGATGGCCACAGCCATGGTTGTTCTTATCTATGGTTGGATATCAACCTATTTGGAGATGTTCCTACAATCTCCCGAATTGATAAAAAGGGTTATTCAAATCGATAAATAAATAAGATTTAATTAATGTATGTTGATGCATTCTTTATCATTCTTCTCACATAAGCTCAATTTGTATTTTTAGGATAATCACTCGATCATGTCTTCTCTGAATTTGCGTTCCATTTTGGACACCAATAAACTGACTGGGCCAAACTTCATGGACTGGCTTCGAAACCTGAGGATAGTCCTCAAGGCAGAGAAGCTTGCTTATGTCCTTGAAGAACAACTTCCCAACCGTCCTCCTGAAGATGCAACTCCAGACCAGTTTCCTGAGTTGCTCAACCTGCTGAAGACTATAGAGCCTTCTGTAAAGCAGGATCAGAAGACGGTACTGTTAGTTGGTTCCTCAAAGAAAGGTTCTAAGAGGAAGGCCAAAGAACAGAATAAAGGAAAGAAGAAAAAGGCCAAAAGACTGAAAAGACACCAAAAGGCACTTGCCATCACTGTGGCAAGGAGGGTCACTGGCGAAGAAACTGCAAGGTTTATCTTGAGTCCTTGAAGAAGAAGGCATCTGATGCCCCATCCTCTTCAGGTATCTTCGTTATTGAATGTCACTCTATTTCCTCAACCGCCTGGGTACTTGATACTGGGTGTAGCTCACATATATGTAATGACATACAGGGGCTAAGGAATAGGAGAAGACTCGTCAAGGGAGAAGCGAATTTGCGTGTTGGAAATGGAGCAAAGATTGCTGTTGTTGCCATCAGAACATATTTGCTAAAGCTCCCTACTGGACGTGTCTTAGAATTGGATAATTGTTATTTTTTTCCTTCATTAATAAAAAACATTGTATCAATTTCATGTTTGAATGAAAAGGGTCATCATTTAACTTTTAGTAACAATTGTTGTTACATAACTTTAAATGGCGTTCTTTATGGGACTGGAACTTTGTGCAATGGTTTCTACACGTTAGATTTATCCGGTGACGTTTTCAATATCGAAGTTAGCAATAAACGTGCTCGAATAGATAATCGAATAGACTCCTATACGTGGCATTGTCGTCTTGGCCATGTAAGTAAGAAACGCATGACCAAATTACACCGATATGGAATTCTGGAATCATTTGAACCCGGTTCATTTGATACATGCGAATCATGCTTAAAAGGCAAGATGGCCAAATTACCCTTTTCGGGAAAAGATAATCCGGTGGGAGAATTGCTTGGTCTAATACATACTGATGTATGTGGACCAATGTCAACTCTTGCACAAGGAGGCTATAGCTACTTCATTACCTTTATCGATGATCACTCACAATTCGGGTATGTGATCTTGATGAAACACAAATCTAAAGCTTTTGAGATATTCAAAGAGTTCAGAAATGAAGTAGAGAAACAGCTTGGCAAAAGTATTATGATACTTCGATTCGATCGGGGTGGTGAATACTTAAGTCAAGAGTTTCAAGATTATCTTAGGGACAAAGGGATATTGTCTCAATGGACTCCGCCATATACACCACAGCATAATGGTGTATCTGAGAGGCGTAACCGAACCTTGATGGACATGGAAAGATCTATGATGAACCATGCAACTCTTCCAAAATCCTTTTGGGGCTATGCACTTAAGATAGCTATTTACTTGCTAAACAGAGTCCCGACCAAGGTAGTCTCTACTACTCCATATGAGACGTGGAATAGTAAGAAACCTCACATAACTCACCTTAAGATATGGGGTTGTCCTGCTTATGTGAAGCGGACTGTATCAAACAAACTGGATGCTAAGTCTGATAAATGTCTATTTATTGGATACCCTAAGGAAACAAAGGGTTACCAATTCTATCATCCCTTGGAACAAAAGGTGTTTGTTTCAAGGCATGCTGTATTTCTGGAAAAAGAATTTCTTTAACAAGAAAATAGTGGGAGTGGCATTGAACTTGATGAAGTTCAAGAAACTCCAATAGACATTAAAGAGACACCTAGTCTAGACCCATAACCAATAACTCATAATGATGAGCTATCAGTTGAACCTAAAACAACACCACCTCTTCGTAGGTCTGATAGGACACGCAATATTCCAGAGAGATACGGATTTCTCATAAGTGAATCGAACGACGTGTTACTCATAAGCGATGACGAACCTATCAGTTATGAAGATGTTCTGAAAAGTTCAGAAAGGGACAAATGGCTTGAAGCCATGAAGTCGGAAATGGATTCCATGTACGAAAATCAAGTATGAGACTTGGTTAACCCACCTGAAGGGATTAAGCCCATAGGGTGCAAGTGGGTTTTCAAGAAGAAAACCGACATGGAAGGTAATGTTGTTACCTTTAAGGCTAGATTAGTGGCAAAAGGATATCGTCAGAAACAAGGAATTGATTATGACGAAACCTATTCGCCAGTAGCTATGCTTAAATCCATTCGGATGCTCCTGGCCATAGCAGCTCATTATGATTATGAGATATGGCAAATGGATGTGAAAACAGCTTTCCTTAATGGAAACCTGCTTGAGGATGTATACATGATACAACCTGAAGGTTTCACATCGGTTGATAAAACCAAAATATGCAAGCTTCGACGATCCATATATGGACTGAAGCAAGCATCCAGGAGCTGGAACATCCGTTTTGATGAGACAATCAAAGAGTTTGATTTCTCACAAAATCTAGACGAACCTTGTGTGTACAAGAAGGTTAGTGGGAGTGCAGTCGTATTCCTAGTATTATATGTCGATGACATATTACTTATAGGAAACGATATATCAGTCTTACAGTCAGTTAAAATTTGGTTGTCCAAAACTTTCTCCATGAAAGACCTGGGAGAAGCAACCTATATCCTTGGGATTAGAATCTATAGAGATAGATCAAAACGGTTGCTTGGTCTTTCGCAGTCTACATATATAGACCGAGTGCTAAAAAGGTTTAGCATGTCGGAATCCAAGAAAGGTTACCTTCCCATCAGGCATGGGATCAACCTTTCAAAGTCTATGTGTCCGCGCACAGAAGACGAGAGGATTTGCATGAATAAGATTCCTTATGCATCCGCGAT
>JAGFNQ010003989.1:334160-354162 GCA_024364735.1 Boesenbergia rotunda | reverse complement strand
TTCACGTTGAGTGCTATTTCAGGGTTCAGCATGCGGAGCATCAGTCTGACTCGCTCCTTCTCTGTGCTGACTAGCTCTGGGCAGAGGCAAGCTAGTCTGTTGAACTTCGCGACTACTTCTCCCACTGGTAGGCTACCTTATCTGAACTCCATGAAGTCCTCGTAGTGCTTGTTGGTAACCCGCATGTGGAAGAACTCCTCATAGAACTCTTGCTCGAAATCTGCCCAGCTCATCTGGTTGACTATCCTCTTACTCTTGACTCGCTCCCACCATATACGAGCGTCTCCAGTTAGGCAGAAGGAGGCACATTTGACCTTCTCGACTTCTGGCCAGTCAAGAAGCTCCATTGTGCTCTCTAAAGTCTTGAACCAAGCCTGGGCATCCCAGGGCTCAGTCGTGCCTGAGAAGCTTTCGGGTTTCAGCCTCTACCACTGGACGAGGTATGCTTCTTGTCTTCGGTTCACGGCAGGGGTCTCCTGTGTGACTGGTGGAACTTCAGCCACCACTGGAGTTTCCACTCCTGCTGTGGGTGGTGTAGGGGGCTCTGGGTGCTGATTTGCCATCAGTGTGGCGATGGTCTTCTGTTGCTCTGAAATCTGAGCTTGCATTTGAGCAATGACCACCATTTGGTTTGGCTGTTCTGTGCCAGGCTCATTGTTATCTTGAACTAGGGTTCCGTTCCTTGCATTAGGAGCTCGGCCTCTTCTTGCCATCTAATAATGCATAAGGGAACAAGAAATCACTACTACCTCTCTAGGTATAAACTTGTCTTCTTACTTAGTAACCTAATATCCATTCTAGGGATTAAACATGATTCCGTGATACTAAGGTATTAAACATGCTTCCTTGTTCTATGCACATGTGAGTAAGTACTTAAGTATTTCTCTATACTGAAGTTAATTAAAGGAGCAATAGAAAAACTGAAACTTAAAGCTTTCTTACTTGAAGACGGCAAGGTTGATGCTGATGTGTCTGTGATGCTGGAGAATGGGAACTTGGCTCTGATACCACCTGTAGCGACCCGCCTTCTCTACCTTTGACGGATCGTTACTTTATCTACTTCTTGACTCTAATGCACGACTAAGAATGCGGAACTTCTTTTTTTTTTCTTTTAAATTCATCTAGGGATGATATTCTAACTCTAATAGTCATGCATGATACAATGACATACTTCCTTTCCCTAGAACTTCACTGCAATGGTACCAGTCGACTGCCATATAACCAGTCGACTGGTATCGGCCACAGAAAGTTTCTGGGCGCGGCACCAGTCGACTGGCCTCTTGGCAGTCGACTGATGCATCGAACAGAAGCTGTCGTTCGATAGGGCAGTCGACTGATACTGAACCAGTCGACTGGCACGCCTGAAAATCTGAAATTCAGATTCGAAACCTTGTCTCAATGGTCCACCAAACTTATAGTTTCAAGTCATACAAAGACACAACACCATTTCTATACTCTATACTAGTTTCCTAAACATTTTAGCCAATCAAAACAACTTCATAAATTCGAAATTTGAACTTTTGCGGAAGAAATTAAGTTATGAAAATCTATATGAACTTTAAACTAGAGTTTTGTACCAAACTTAACTCCTATGCATTCATAATACCAAAACACATGTTCTTCACCTTATTAAAGCATTTTGGATTGTAATGCAACTTTTCTAGGCATATTTATAGCAATAAAAACTTGATTCAAAGGGAAACTCACAATATCTTGGCACATGCATCGAATAGCTCCATCAAGTATCAATATTCAAAACTACTCACACTTATACTCATCCAATGCAATCATAAGGATATGTATGCTAAATAAAGTGACATGGAATCTTTACTCAAGGTTTTAGGATATGCAAAATATCTAAAACGCAAATACTTGGATAAATATTATATGATCTAACTTAAACTAAGACTTTATAATAAATGCACTTTAAGTCCTTCATTCATCTTGTCCCAAGGACCTCTCCAAGGTCAGCCACCACACACACGTCACTCAACACCGCCTTGTCGCCTTCCTTCAGAATTGCTTGCCTTTACCTTTACCTTTACCTGCAGCAAGAGGAAATGCAACTAATAAGCAAAAAGCTTAGTAAGTACTATCTAGCTCACAAAATCTCGAAAATGTGCAAACATGCTTTTTAAACAATGTGAAATCACATGAGATACTTTTATGCTTAAAAGAAAACTAAACCATGTATACTCAAGCATTAATAAGTCTCAACTTACTTGTTCTTGGCTTAACTTGAACATTAGCAATTCCTTAACTTTAAATCTTCCTTTAACTTTTAGAAAACTTCTTTAAACTTTAGAAAACTTTGCTAAAGCATATACTTGAAAATAATAACTCACTTGGATCCACTTAAGACGTAAGTACCATCTTATGCGCGTTCCCTAAAAGGTTGGGGTAGCGAGCCACCAATCCTAATAGAGCAGACCTTGGTCTACCAGGGCCAAGACCTTGGAATTGGACACATGGATTTCTTTAACGACACCCTTGGATGCCGGGTACTGGCCTTAGAAAATAAAATACTTACTTTTTCTTATCTTGAATGCCTTGGCATTTTAACGAGCACCTTGTATGCCCAAATCCCTAAGTCTTGACTTTTGGGGATTTCTTAAGGCCTTGGCCTTTTCCTTTCTTATCTTTATCTTCTCTTTTCTTTTCTCATAACTTTTCTTAGACCCTAACCTCATATAGGGTACTTAATTAAACATATACAAGCATAGATTAAACTAGAGTTACATGCAAAATCATCAACTCAAGGAAAATTGCACTTTTAACTTTCTAACGGGAAAAACATGCGGAAAAACCGCCTCTTACTGTAGGTGAGCAGTACTTACATCGATATCTTGGACTTACAACCAAGATTGACGTCTAGGACTCGGGAGAAACTTGAGATCTCGATGAACCGTTCGTGCCTACGCGTTCCTCTCGTCGAGACGAACGAAATGCTCCGCCCTCCTTGCTTCTTCCTTGGCCGGCGCCCCCTTAGAAGAGGAGAGGGGGTCTTGGTGTCGTTGGTGTGCGCACAAGAGAGGGGAGGAGAGGGGTCGGCGGATGGTGAGGAGGAGAAGTTGCCGAACCAAAATAAAAAAACCCCACTTAAGTTCTTCTATTTATACCAAGGGGTATTTCGGTTCAACTTATAACTTAACTTAATATCTCTCTATTTTCTTTCAGCACACCCCTGCTGGGGCTCCTGGTTAACCCGACCAACTTAAGTCGTTGATCCCATGGGAGGTCTCGGGTTCAAAACTTATCCAGGCAACTTTTTGCCGAAAACTCTATTTCTTTTAATAAAAATACTAAACGGACTCGGAAAATTCCCTAAAAATATTCTAAAAATTCCTAAAAATATCTAGAATATTTCTAAAACATTTCTAACTAATTTCAAGGACCTTAAGGACTTAAAGTGGAAATTTTGGGGAGTTACATGAATGGCTATTCAAGCGCCCCCCGTTGCAGCGTATCGGGTAGAAACTCTATATGCTGCCTGGTCAAATTCTATCCTGGTTAGGCGCTTGAGTCCCTTTCAGGCGCCTGAGTGCTGACGTGGATCCTCCACTTAGCACTCGCCACGACAGCCGAGATTCTGACCGTTGCGCCAACTCAGCAGTTGTATGGTAGCTCTCAGGCGCCTGAGTCCCATTCAGGCACCCCAGTCAAGATGCTTGCTCCTTTTAGCTACAACATGGGTTAGTTCCATACATCTAATAATATATAATGAAAACATATATGAATCACAACCAGTGTTGTCTTGGTCCTGACTTTTAGATTTCACTCGAAACCCTAGGTCGGACTGACGTCTACTGTTCCCTCTCTGGAGAATACGTCCTCACTTACTCCTCTCAGGAGAGTTTATATGTTGCCACCCGAATCCTCCGGTTGGACTTTTGCTCAGCCTCCGAGAACCTGGAACTCCACGATGTTCGATCTTGACCCGTCTCAACTCCTGTCTGCAATCCCCGCTCGGCAAAGTCTTCTGCTTGATCCCCTGGACCATGTCTTTGTGCTTGGCTTCACTTGCCAAGTCTTCATTGTTCGATCCCCGACTAGGACTTCGTGCTCAACCCTACAATTCAAGACTTCTTGCCTAGCTTACCTAGGACTTTCCTGCAATCTCCACAAATTCATTAGTACAACATACTAGCTTAACATGAACCCTTTGACATTTATCAAAACAAGGTTCGATCTGGTGCTTCCGGCACCAACAGATAAGTGATGCAACTATGAAATTTTATCATGAAAGAAAAACATAAGGAAAACTAACTAACAACCCAATGCATATATTCATCTCTTAGACTTAAACTTTTTCTTGTCCCAATGAAAAAAACATTCTAATATAGAGGAGGTTCGAAGGTGGAGGGAGTTACCAATTGGTACATGTCACCCCTTGTAGCGACCCGCCTTCTCTACCTTAGACGGACCGTTACTTGTCTACTTCTTGACTCTAATGCACGACTAATGATGCGGAACTTTCTTAAACTTGTATTTAAATCTATCTAAGAATAATGGTCTAACTTTAATAGTCATGCATGATACAATGGCACACTTCCTTTCTCTAAAATTCGTAAGGAAAATATTCTAAACAAGCAATTCTAGCCATTTAAACTCATCACACAAGGTTCTATAACATTACTAAAGCATTTATGGAATATGGATGCAACTTTTCTAAGCATATTTAAAGCGATAAAACTAAATTCAAAAGGAGACTAACAACATCTTGGCACATGCATCAAATAGCTCTATCAAAGTATCGATATTCAAAACTACTCATCCAATACAATCATAAGGACATATATACTAAATAGAATGACATGGAATTTTGTTACTCGTGGTTTTAAGACATGCAAAATATCTATCCAAACTCCACTTATCAGATTCTATAATATTTCTAGAACTTCATAGAATGTAAATCTTACTTTTCTACCGAATTTACAAGCATTTTAAGCACAATTAGGACTTAGTCCAAAAGGAAATAATAAGCTCAAGAATAAGTCTAAAATTCAATGTATCAACATGCTAAACTGCTCATGCCCTTGCTCATCTAGTGCATTCACAAAAGTATGCATTCTAATTGAAATGACATGGAATCTTCCTTCTACAAAATTGAGCATGTAAAACTATCCGAAACATAAATGTTTACTAAACTCCATAACATAATAACTTGGAATTTGGAAACCTTAAACATTGCATTTCAAATAAGCTAAACTGTCTCGTCCAAAGGACCACTCCAAGGTCAGCCACCACACACACGTTACTCAGCACCGCCTTGTCGCCTTCCTTCAGAATTGCTTACCTTTATCTTTACCTGCAGCAAGAGGAAATGCAACTAATAAGCATAAAGCTTAGTAAGTACTATCTAGCTCACAAAATCTCGAAATGTGCAAGCATGCTTTTTAAACAATGTGAAATCACATGAGATACTTTTATGCTTAAAGGAAACACTAAAACAGGTATAACTCAAAACATGCATACTCAAGCATTAATAAGTCTTAACTCACTTTTTCTTGGCTTAACTTGAAACTTTAGCAATTCTTTAACTTTACATCTTTCTTTAACTTTTAGGAAAACTTCCTTAAATTTTAGAAAACTTTGCTAAAGCATATACTTGAAAATAATAACTCACTTGGATCCACTTAAGACGTAAGTACCATCTTATGCGCGTTCCCTAAAAGGTTGGGGTAGCGAGCCGCCAATCCTAATAGAGCAGACCTTGGTCTACCAGGGCCAAGACCTTGGAATTGGACACCTGGATTTCTTTAACGACGCCCTTGGACGCCGAGTACTGGCCTTAGAAAATAAAATAGCTTTTCTCTCTTTTCTTTCTTATCTTTAAATGCCTTGGCATTTTATCGAACACCTTGTGTGCCCAAATCCCTAAGTCTTGACTTTTGGGGATTTCGTAAGGCCTTGGCCTTCTCTTTTCTTTTTCTTTATCTTTCTTTTCTTTTCTTATAGATTTCTGAGACCCTAAACTCACATAGGATACTCTATCAAATATATATAAGCATATAATGAACTAAGATCACATGCAAAAATCTTAAACTAAAAGTAACTGTCTCTTTTAAAACTTTTAAGGGAAAATTCTTGCGGAAAATCGCCTCTTACTGCAGGTGAGCAGTACTTACATCGATATCTTGGACTTACAACCAAGAACGGCGTCGGAGGTTCCGGAGAAACTCGGAGTCTCGGAGATTTCTTCGCGCTCACGCGTTCCTCTCGTCACGGGGATCCCGAATATCGGAAAATCTCTCGGAGGAGAGCCATGGCTGGCCACCGGAGGAAAGCCCTAGGCTTGGTGTGGTTGGCGTGCGCACAAGAGAGGAGAGGGATCAGGCAGAACTTGAGATCTTGATGAACCGTTCGCGCCTACGCGTTCCTCTCGTCGAGACGAACGAAACGCTCCGCACTCCTTGGTTCTCCCTTGGCCGGCGCCCCCTTAGAAGAGGAGAGGGGGTTGGGTGTGGTTGGCGTGCGCACAAGAGAGGGGAGGGGGTTGGCGGATGGTGAGGAGGAGGAGAGGTTGCCGAACCAAAATAAAAAACCCCACTTAAGTTCTTCTATTTATACCAAGGGGTATTTCGGTTCAACTTACTACTTAACTTAATATCTCTCTATTTTCTTTCAGCACACCCCTGCTGGGGCTCCTGGTTAACCCGACCAACTTAAGTCGTTGGTCCCATGGGGGGTCTCGGGTTCAAAACTCGTCCAGGCAACTTTTTGCCGAAGACTCTATTTCTTTAATAAAAATACTAAACGGACTCGGAAAATTCCATAAAATATTCTAAAAATTCCTAAAAATATCTAGAATATTTCTAAAATATTTTTTAATATTTCTAAGGACTTTAAGAACTTTAATATGGAAATTTTGGGGCGTTACACCCCTCTATCTTGATATCGCATTCCTCCGCATCATTGAATCCAATAAAAGACAAATAGATGAGAAAAATCAAGTATAGGGATTGGGTTGTGGAAAAGGAAATAAAATAAAGACATAAATGAAAACAAGGAAGGAATTGGACCTCCCGAAAAGCACTTGTTTTAGATCATTAGCTCGACCCCCTTGGCAATTTCATCGAAATCTCGATCTGGCCAGAGTGAGAAACTTCCAGAATTCTTTTCCAATTCCCCATGATTGGGAGGCAACTTTCAACAAATGATGAAACAAAGTTCCCTCCTTTATTGTCTCCTAGGATGTATTCTCAGGAGGTCAGAGATGATTTAGAAGAAGGATCCAATTTTTGTCCCTACAAAAATCTTCACATGCCCATGGAAATGCATATCTCCCACACACATGTAAGATAATATAAAACTAGAACCATATTAAATTTAATTGAGCATGTATCAAAAATTGAATCACGTCCAATAAAATTAATGATAGGTACATCAATAAAATTTTCTAAAAGATCTCCAGAAATACTAACCTTGCATTGTTGAAAGTTATCTGAAAGTTCCAAACAAGTGGATGTGACTTCCACATGGTCTTGTAGTAGCTCTAGCTCTTGCTTAGGTGGTGCTGCCTCTGAAAGTGGTGATTCTTGGGGCTTTGCTTCCATTACACAAGCCCGTACACATATATCCTCAACCATTTCAATTCCTTCAACTTCCAAAGAGTCAAATGGTTGTGTGATCAAAAGAAGTGATTCTTAGAACATTTCTTCCATAGCATGTGTCCCTACACTTGTACCTACCATATCAACATCATCATAAGTGGTGAAGAGCCCACTAACATTAACATCTTCATCTGAAGGGTCAACAACATCCTTAGAAATTTCAGATTATTTATTCACATTAAAAAATTCTTAATTTGATGGAATGCCTGTAGAAACCAGATCCCCCGTTGTACCAAGAGCTTTTTAGAATCTTGTACTATGGTCTTCATCTGATTGAGAGCAAGAATTTCTAAGTCTTGGGATTCTTCTGAGAAAGTTGGCTCAATATTTTGAGATTGATGTGATCCATCTTGTGTCGAATCATCTTTGAATTATGATAGACTTTGGGATGCTTGAAAGATGTCTCAACACCTTGCATGCTTCTATTATCAAAATACGAATAATCCATCCAATACTGATTGTAGTACTGAGGTGGGTCAAGAATAAGCTGCTGTGATTGGAAATACTCATGTTTCTTAGGAATTTATTGGGATTGAATGTTTTGAGTTTGCTGATGTCCCCAATAATAGCAATCAATGCTAGAAACTAGATCACATAAGATTTATTGTAGAGTTGAAATAAACAATAAAGTTCCATAGAAGTGTTAGCAGCTTTTTGGAAGAAGTGATACATAGCAACTGGATGAGTTGTGCTACTACAAATTTTGCAAAGATACTATTATTGATTAGTATTTGAATCAAAATCCTCAATTTGAGGTTGCACAATGAGAGATTGAAATCTTATAGATACGAGTGTAAACAATTCATTCAAAGGCCTATTTCTCATTTCAATGCTCATTGGATCATATAAGAAAAAATTTAATAGCTAAAATGTAGAAATAAAACAAGTAGAAATGCAAAAATAAAACAAAGAAAAATGAAATGTAGGAATTAAAAGATTGATTTGTTTTATTCTGGTGACACCTCTTTGTAGACTCCTTTGTTTCCCAAAAATTTGATATCCTGGTCAAATTTTCATCGATGTTAAATGGTGGTTTTCCCCGGTCATAGCATGATTCAGTGTATGTTAGATATAATCACCACATTTTTTTCCTAAAAATCCTCTGTATTTCCAACTAATCACTAGAGCCCCAAGTGAAAGACCACGCAATAATTTTTTTATATATTCACTTTTATTTAAGATATAAAATGAATGAGATATATCTTAAACTCGCTCCACTAGAGCTCTCATATTAGTGCTGAAGTGCTTGTATAAGACATGGAGTCCCCACACCAGTAGTTATTCATAATTCTATTAATCTCGTGAATGACATGTATAGAATTATCAGGCCTATCATCAAGTTACAATAAAAAAATATTAAATAATTAAGATAGTTGAAAAAATAAAATATTTTGATTTTACTTACAAATCTCCATAAGGGACTATTATCACACCTCGAGGACAATGCCTACCTGAGAAACGGACAACATCTACCCAATACGAACAACATATGGATCCTAGATACAATAGCCACATGACTACAAAATATATAACAACATCCCACATAGATGAAAATGGAAGAAAACATTAACCATATAGTGCAAAATACATCCCACATGTCTAGATCAACAACTACACAGTTTATACAACCCACATAGTTGAAGTAAAACAAAGGCATCACAGCGGAAGACATAAAACATAAATCACTGCATGCCAACCCGATTTAACACAATAATACAAAACCAAACAAAAGTAGCCACAAGGATAAAGATCAAGTCCACGATAAATTATTACAATGACAAATTCATAAATCCAATCTCCAAATAAGAACGTAAAGAATATAAGGAATACGTCTTCGGATGTGACTTAGGACTAGTAGTCAGGATACTCCAAGTGACTCCATGTCATCTACATGCTACTTGGGGAAAATAAGAATATACAAAGTGGTGGTGAGTCCAGGTGACATAGTGGGTAATAAAAATAGATAGTGCATGGTCAAAATAGTGTAAGGAGATCAAACATATACAGTCTCATAGATAGTAATAAAATATATTCACAACCATAACTGATATAATAAATGCATGTACCAAAATCGGTCCAAAACGTATAGTATCATGATTAGTAACTCAAGATATGCAACAAATCAACTCAAAATCATATGAGTAACACGTAACAACATAACATGTATGATACTCAAACCTGTATGTGCATGTTAACTATATGCAACAAATCATGGCTCAATCAAATACAACAAACAAAAGCAAATGCATTGATGCATCATATGTACATGATGCATTAACATGCGTCACTCCCTATGCACCAATCAACCTACCATCACATCACATCTGTGAGGCCGAGTAGGAAGGGTAGTAATAGCTGTACATGTTGGACCATTGAAGGCCGGCAAGAGGGGGGATTTACCCTACAAGTCAGAACCTTGATCTTAAGCAAAATTCTTACAAAGATAGAAGTTAGTTTATGCAGTTAAAATAATTGAACTCATAAATAATCAACACAAACTAGTAAGTGACAACAATGGTTTACTTGGTTGCAACCAGGGTGCTTGCTAATCCAAAGCAGTTGAAGGTTTCACTATTAAAATCTCCATCGTTTGTAGGCGAAGTAGCCCCTTACAGACATTGAACATCACAGAAAATAGCTAGGAAAATGTAGTACAAAAGTTGTTTTGGAAACCTTTCTTCTAGGGGCAATTTATAGCCCAAAAACTCAAGTTACCGTTGTGTTGATGTGGACCTGAGGTGCCTCAGTTGTGATTTGAGGCACCTCAAATGGATAAACTGTTATCCATGAAGCCAACGATAAACTGTTCATAAAACATGGCTCGAGGCACCTCGGTCCTGATTTGAGGTGCCTCGGGCTTAATTAAGGTGCCTCAGCTCTGCATTTGCACAGAGCTGCTGCTTTGTAGCTGAGGCGCCTCACTCAGCAACTAAGCCGCCTCTTGCTGGTCAAAGTTAACATCCACATTGACATTGACTATTTCTTCCTACTACTGTTTGGGTGATTTTCAGCCAACCAGAGTTAGGCTCACCCTAACCCGACTCTAGCCTTTCACCTCGAATGAGCTTCCTCCCTAGCTTCTCATCGTTCGGATGTTGTGCACGACCTTCTCGCTCCACTAGTGTACTCTTCCGCAGTATTCACGTCCCTCGAATGCATCGAGCCCATCCGCTCCCTTCCCTGTGCCATCTTTCTCGCCTGTTGTATCTTTCATTTGACTTCCTGTGCTCCTAAGCTCTTACACACATAGACACAGGGATCAAAACAGATCAAGACCCCACTTGACTTGGTTGATCACATCAAAACTAACATGAGGTACTTACAATAGGTTAATCCTAATACGATTGAGTACTTAGTTTGGTTAGTATCAGTTGGTATTGATAGCTAAACTATATCTTTTGATACAGGGCATTGATTTGGGCATTTGGTTCCGGAGTATCGGACGGGAGGTTCTTATTTGATACAGACTACTTCTATATTGAGGCGGGTAGCCCTGACTTATCTTTTTAGATACTGTCTTATTATTATGCATAGTGTGTTATAAATAACAGTAGATTTATACGCTATGCATGCCTGTGTGTATTATGATCAGATATCTGTTGTTTACTCCTTTAGATGACTCCTGTTTAGTTCCATACAGTCACGATATTTGCCATGCATACATGTGTGCTTAGATACAGGAATAGGTCACTTTGTACCTGTAGTTGGATTGATTCCTAGATATATCTTGCATGGATACATAGGTCAGAATGGTTAGATCTTGATACATGTGTTAGACCTATACCTTTCCTACCGGCCTATGGTTGAGGTTCTGATTAGTGAGGAGGGTGTCGTTAGCATGCTTTACCCTCTAGGTTGTATACTGAGCTGTATGCTCTGTATGATTGCATACAGGCGATCATCGGCTCCCCTAGGGTCTGAGCCCATCGCGCAATCAGGTTTCATGTATTGATTGAGCTATTAGTACGATGTTATTAGCATGATGGAGACCATTGGCTCCATTGAGGTCTGAGCCCATCACCAGTCATGCTTGCATTCATATTTGCAAAGCCACGAGTGCTGGGCTTCATACTTGCATCGCCACGAGTGCTAGGCGTTATACTTGCATTGCCACGAGTGCTGGGCAGCGTATTTGCATAGCCACAGGTGCTGGGCTACATACTTACATTGCCACAGGTGTTGGGCATCATATTATCATAGCCACGAGTGTTGGGCTTCATACTTGCATCGCCACGAGTGCTAGGCGTCATACTTGCATTGCCACGAGTGCTGGGCATCATATTTGCATAGCCACAGGTGCTGGGCTACATATTGCATCCGCCACAGGTGCTAGGCGTCATATTTGCCTAGCCATAGGTGCTGGGATACATACTTGCATTGCCACGAGTGCTGGGTATTATATTTGCATAGCCACAGGTGCTGGGCTACATATTGCATCTGCCACAGGTGCTAGAAGTCATATTTGTATAGCCACAGGTGCTGGGCGACATACTTGCATTGCCACAGGTGTTGGGCATCATTTGTATAGCCACGAGTGTTGGGATTCATATGTTGTAGGCCCCAAGTGTTTTGGCTTCTTTATGCAACCATGAGTGGTTGGCATATCTAGTACCTGTTCACCTGACCGCCGGTCCGATGGTGTCTGAGGTGCGTACAGAACAGATCGGTGTACTATGTGTATAGGATGCATTGCACCTTTGTTGGTGCTTGTTGAGTTTGAGTGCTATATTTGTTTGACATGCACTTACAGGTGACATACATATTTGGATTGTGTATATTTCTTGAGGTTATATAGAGGATTGATTACACCTACCTGCAGGATAGTTGGACCCTGGTATGTATTTCACCTTTAGTCTCTAGATTTGCTTTATCCTCTATACTCGAGACTGTATCAGCGCCATTCTTATTGTTATTTATAGCTTGCTGTGCATATATACTTCTGGTATCCGGTGTGTTTATTTGGACTCACCCCCGTTGCCTATATTTTTGTTTCCAGGGTGACCGGTCTCCAGGAGAGCCCCAGTTTCCAATCCCGGGTCCCTACGACTCCAGTGATGGGTGCTTCCGTGGTGCCATGTTTCCTTTATGTTGAGTTTTTCGGACCGCGAAAACCGCCTTTTCGCGTCGCGGAAACCCCTAGAACCCAAAGCCATGGATCTCGTGCGAAGAAAAATTCCGAAACAAAAATCACGTATTCATTTCATGCTCAAAACTCGATCTACTCCTAGATCTAAAGAGGGATAAACCATTTTACCTTTGGTGCGTGCCCCGCTTAATCCCGCTCGCTCCTTTTGGATGTCGGATCTCTAGGACGTCAAGTGTCGTCCCTCTAGAAGTATCCACGCGAACAAAGTGAATGGAGGAAACCCTTTAGGTGTGCTAGCACCTTTCAAGGGTTCGGCCAAGAGGAGAAGAAGAAGAAGAGCACCAACACTTGGAGGAGGAAGAAGAGAAGACACACCATGAGAAAAAATGGAACCAAAAACTTAGTTTTTGTTCTCTCATTGTGGCCGGCCACATAATGGCCATTAATGGCCATTAAGTGGCCGGCCATAACCCCTTTTTTTAATTTGAATTCAAATTCAAATGGGGGGTTACAACCTTTGGAGATGATGTGGAGCATCATCATTGGTCAAATACCAAGCCAAGTCATCACTTGGTCAAGTCAAGGTGAGGTGGCCTTTTGGTCAAGTAAAACTTGACCATTAATCTTCCTTGATGAGGTGGCATCCACACTTAATGCTCTTGATGATGTGGAGCATCATCAATGGTTGGCTCCATGCCAATTCATCACCATGATGTGGCATACAGTACAGGTGTGGTTAGTATATACTATTAGTAAATGCGAAATTTGGGGGACCAAATTTTTGTTAGTTGGGGAGAATGTTAAATCTGACACATTTTACGCTATCCAGAAAATTTTTCGGAAGAAGATCTAGGGTTTCTAGGACCCAAAATGGAATTAGAGGGTTATATCACTTTAAAACTTGAGTTTTGAGAGTTTAAATATGATTAAACCTAAACTCAAAAGGGGATGTTTGCTAAAATTCCAAAGTTAGGGGCGGAACTGTAAATGCCCAAAATGTTTGGACTAATGTGCAAATATGCCAAGCAATAAATCCCTATTTCCTTTTATTTTTCCGCCGCAGCCAAGCAGCACCCGGAAACTTCTCCTTTTCCCATTCCCCTCGCGTGCCCTAGCCGCAGCAAAGCCACCCATGGGGAGCCACTCCGTCCACCTCCTCCACGCGTGAAGGAGTTGTGCGGCCAGGCTTTGGTTCGAGGTGTGCCCTAGCTCTCTTCTCCCTTTCTCCTTCGCTCGCAACCATCGGCTCAACCGACACCACCCAACCATTCTATCGGCCACTGTCGGGTCGCCGTTGTAGGTCATCCAGATTCTTGAACTCCGGCCAAAGAAAGGTAAGCCATCTGGAGTTTTTTGTCGTGTGTGTGTTCCTTCCCGATCACCAACTGTGTGGATTAGCAGGGATTGAGCTCTAATTCGGCTCCAATATAGGCTCTTCCTTGTACTCCGAGTGGATTGGAGGCTAATGGGATCCTAGGGCAGTTCTAAGCTCGTGCAGTGTTGATCCTCTACTTTTCCAGCTTCTAGATTTCTTCTGACCGACTACCGAGAGACACCCCATCTGGTAATTAACCCTTGAGTTCTATCTATTCTAAGTTCGCCAATTTGGTTGTGCTTTTGGGATTTAATTTCTATTTAGATTGGGTCTTGGTACTGGGATGTGAACTTGTAGGATTTGTGTTTGACTCTTGTTTAGTGAGATTTATCTGTGGAGGTTAGTCTTGGATTGGATTTGGTTGGAGTTTTGAAGATTGAATTTGGTATTATGTGGTTGTTTCGGTCTTGTGGCTTATCTTGCCGTAAGCCTTGTGTGAGCTGATCAGTGAGTTGCTTTACACATGGATTCAGATCTGTGGGTTTGTTGTTTTGTGTAGGATCTGAGATATTTAAATCATTGTTAGGTTTTAATTGATTGTTACAAGAGGACTATATTTGTTTAGCATATTGAAGTAGAGGTAGGCTTACCGTGAGCTATAATGGAATAGGTGATATGTTCAGCTCGTTTCTAATTTTGGAAGTTGCTTGATTTGCACTAGGAAGGTTTTGTGCTATATTTTTGCCGTGAGCTAAATTGCCCTGTTGTAACACCCCAAAATTTTCCCATATGAAATATTATGAATTCATGAATCATTATCATTATTATGAAATATTATAAATTCATGAATCATTATCGTTATAATGAAATTTCATGATGGGCTTGGCTTAATGGGCTTTGATATGGATTAGTGTAAAATGTGATAAAAAAAAAAGAGGTAGAAAAGAGGAAGCAAGGATTGAACCTTGAACCTCCTAGTTGCACTAATCATGTCATAACCAACACACCAAGCCATGTTTCATGTTGAGAGAATAAGAAACATGAATGTTAAAGCTAGGGAAGTGAAGAGACATGTCTCTTCATGAGAAAAGTATAAATAAGTGAAGGGAAGTTGGAATAACTTCCTCTCTTCTTCTTCCTCACTCTTCCCTCTTCAAAACCGAAAACTCTCCCCTCCCCTTCTCAAATTTTTGAAACTCCAACTCTAGGTTTCCTCCATAAGAAAAACTCCCAAGAGGGCCCTATAGAGAGACTACCTTCTACTAAAGAAAGGCTAAGGAAAAGAAGCGCAAGAAGGGCTCTCCTCTCCTCCTCTTCAAGGACTTCTTGGTGGAGATTCAAGCGAGAGGATGTAAGTAATCCCCTCACCTGCATTACAATAGTTTCGAGTGCCTAAAATGGTTTAAACATAGGATGAAGCTCTTGATGTTTTCGGCCAAGAAGGTTTTTAGGGCTTGCGAGGGTTTAAACTACTCCTATACTTGCATATGTTTTCCCTCATGATGTGTGACTAAATAGATGATGATAATATGATGTTTTCCTTGTCCTTAAGCCCCAAAAACCCGGAGTAGGCTTGCTGGAATTTTCGGCCAAGGACCTCTTTTAGGGCTTAGAGAGGTTTAAACTCCTAGTATGCTTGATGATGACCCTCCCTATGATATATAAGATGATATGTAATGTAAATAAGGTGTTATTCATGGTATTATGTTGTCAAAAAACCTAGGATATGGTTGATGTGAATTTCGGCTAAGATAAGACTCTTGGACTTGTAAAGTCCAAAACTCCCCATAAGCATGCAAATGTCCTTCCCTATAACATACATTACATTGTATGATGAGGTTGCATGTAATATTTCCTAACTATGCTTATGAATGATCTCCATGACATGCTATGCACTTAATGATGTTAATATGATGTTTATTCATGATTTTAACATGCTTGGAAACTAAGGTATGTATGCTGGAATTTTCTGTAAAGAATGATAAGTAGGACTTAAGAAGGGGTAACAACCCCAACATGCCGTCTAATGTCTCCTCTATGAAGCCTACCTTAATGTATGATGTTAGTGTAATGTTTTTCATGGTTTATCATGCTCTAAACTTAGAGTTTATATGCTAGAATTTTCTGATTAAATAAGAATTTGGACTAAGGGGGAAGCTACAACCCCAATTAGGCACGCCAAGGATGCCCATGATATGCTATGAGTAGTATAGGTGATAACATGTCTTCTCCCATGCTTTTTCATGCTCTAAGAATCATGATGTACATGTCTATGTTTAAGCTCTTTAAGCACCCTTATGTTATGCATGGCTTATGTATGATGAAATGCCTAAGAGATGCTTCCCTGTAAGTCGGGACTAAGAGCACTCTTCATGATAAGATAAGAGGCATGCATGCTCATGATATGACAATGATGTGATAGGTTATGATGATATGCTTATGATATGATAAGAATGTGCTATGCAACCCTAGGTCGACGGACTATGAACGGACCTAGTAGACAAGAATGTGCTATGCTTATGATATGATAAATCTATGTATGCTATTTTTTTGTATGGCTTGTACCGGATCCTAGCAAGGTCACGGGTGGGCTCGGATCAGCCCTAGGTGACGGATATGCGGACTAGTAAGGGGATGGGCTCCGGACGCCCTAGGTGACGGACTATGAACGGACCTAGTAAGGGGATGGGCTCCCGAGACGCCCCTAGGTCGACGGACTATGAACGGACCTATTTTCTGTTAGTGATATGAGAGAAGTGTCCTAAGGCAATCGCCATATGAATATAAAACATTTATATTAATAAATGATGATTCACTATTTGAGTATACATGCTTGTGTATTTGATTGGGATCTTAAACTCATCTACTGAATGTCCGCAATACAACTCACAGCATAAGAGAATTTGTGATGAGATCACAACTAGTGATTATCTCTAAATGCGCAAATGTGAAGTATTAAAAATATCCCTAGTCGGTGAATTGATAAAAACGGACACTATCAATTCTGTTGAGACTAGCATGGGTTATTCTCTAATCAGCTGATTCTCACTGGCTGGTGACATTGGGATGTCCGGAGATAAACATGGATGCTAGTTAAGGGAACTAGTTCATTGGAGTGACTAGCTGTAAGACTTCATATGGGAATCTACATGTAGATATGTCAATGAAGATCTTACTGCGGCTTAAGTGCGATGTTCCTTTGACTTGCGGTGTTCAAGTCATCTTGGTCATGGAGACTTATACTTTGACATCTTAAGCAAGCATCTCCAAGGAGGTGTGGACCCAGGATGATCGGGTATAAGCCGAAGTGCCCGAAGATGTTTGAACAGCCTACAAAGGATTCACCACTCCTTGCGAGGAGATGTATACCCAGGCCTATCGTCGGATTGTTACTCAAAGCCTCTGGCCAGAGCATATCATGTTTAGAGTGAGAGTCTCTAAAAATACATGAGAGTAATTAGAAATCCAAAGGACGAGTAAGACATTACTTGGGCTAGGCGTGACGTAGTCAGCCTAGTGGGGACTGACACCATTGACCGTGTCCTGAACCAAGTGGGTATAAGGTGGTGAAGGGAATGGGGCACGATTCATTAGAGCTGCTGAAGGGTTTCAGAATAATTTCTTCTGAGGTCAAACTGTTGATCTTTCGATTAATTGGGGATCATGATGTACTACTAGGTGCCACTCATGATCGTTCTATAATTAGTTAACTATAGACGGCCAACATAAATCGAAAGCCTATTTAGTCACACGCACTACGAGTAATCCAAGGGATTTAAAACGAGTTGAAAATTAGATTTTCCGATCAAGAGAAATAAGTCGAATCTGAGTTAGTCAGAGGCGCATTAGAAGATAAAATGGCTAAGTCTTTTAAAGGCTTTTTGGGGGAATTAAATGAGTTTAATTCGCGACGGTCCGGGTTGGGTTTGGCCGACCAAAGAGGGTGTTAACCCCTCTTTGGTGGCCGGCCAAATAAAAGGAGAAAACCAATTTAATTGGTTTAATTAATAAAATAAATCTAGGGCGATTTATTTTATAAATTATGGATAAATAAATTTGTATAAAGAAATTTATATAATAAATTTATAGAAATTTATTCTTTTATGGAAGTTAAAATAATCCATGAGTTGGTTATTTTAATTTTATAAAATCAATTATGAATTGATTTTCATAATAAGAAAGTTTATAAATTTCTTATAAAATTTATTCCATGATTTAAAGAGAAGAAGAATTAGTTTTTATTATAAATTAGTTTATAATAAAAACTTGGTTTAACGGAATTAATTCATAAGAATTTATAGGATAAATTTCTTATGATAAATAATTAGTTTTATTATAAAGTTAGTTATAATAAAATTCATAAGAAATTTATAGGATAAATTTTTATGATAACTAATTTGTTTTATTATAAATGGTTATAATAAGACTAGGCTTAAATGGAATAAGCAATAAGAAAATTTATAAGATAAATTTCTTATAACTAATTCCGTTAATTATTAATTCGGTTTAGAGGGAGACTTAGCAAAGGAGTTGCTACTATATAAAGGAACCAAAGGCTAGCCCTTATTCCAACAAATAATTAAGAGATTAATTATTCTCTCCCTCTCTCTCTTAATCCTCCTCTCCTCCTTCTCTTCTCTTCCCTTAGGGCCGGCGCCCACCTAGTTCCTAGGCCGGCGCCCAACCTCATCCAAGGTGGTGGGCCATGAGCTTCAAGGAGAAGGAGAACCCGAACACGAAGAAGAAGAAGCGGATAGCGATTCCTCTCTTCCCGGAATTGATTCCGTTATTTCGTTGGTTAGTTTTTCATTATTTTCTCTTATCCTTCTAGTTGTGCCTTCCGAGAATCTAGTAGTTCTCGTCGGCACAAAACTTGTGACTTTGCGAAGTCATCCCAAAGAGAACTCGGCGTGGACGCGAATAGAGGCGAAGCTTCCAAGGGACGCTACGGTTGGATCTCGTCCCTTACTTCGAGTTACGCGAGGTACTTGGTAAATTAGTTTACTTTTCGCAAACTTTTATTTTATGATTATGTCGATACACTATAAGGTTGCATGCTAGATACGAAGTTAAAATAATTTAGAAAATTATTTTATGCAAACTCTTTCGCTGCACGTAAAAAATTTAAATTTTACGAACTCGTATCCTTGTCGACATGCACCCGGTCCCAACAGTGGTATCAGAGCCGGTTAGTGTTCGACTTAATCATATAATTGTTTTGTGAAAAACTTTGTCATGATCTCAATTTCGGAAAATTTTATCAATTATGGAAACTTTCAAATTATAATAAATTTTAGATTTAGGAATTTCAAAGTTTGGAAATCCTCATGAAATTTCGCAAGCGTTTGAAATTTTCTATTTTCTGAAATTTTATAATAATTTCGAAATCTTCCCATCTTTGGAAACTTTCCAATTTTGGAAATTTTTCTATTTTAGAAATTTTCCAATTTTGGAAATATGTAAGTTTCCTTTGTACCAGAAACTTACAATTATTCTGAAAATCAATTTTCGAAATCTCGCAATTTTGGGCACTTTCTTTTAAGAAAGTCTAGACAAATTCATGGACAGTTAATTGACAATTAAATTTGAATTGGTTTTTAAATTGACAACAAAATTCATTATTTTGGATTGAGCCTCGGGGAGCCGTCCAATTTAAAGTAGTTGTTGTAATTTAATTTCCCAATTTTTAATTGAAATTGTCATGTTTGATTTGGATTGAGCCTCGGGGAGCCGTCCAATTGGATTTACAACACATTACTTTTCTTAGGGTATCTGAGCCTCGGGGAGCCACCCTTAGAAAACAATTTGTTGTAATTAATTAAATCCATGAAAAAATATGTTTGAAGAGGTGATGCTCTTACATATTGTTGTCTCCAAAATTAATTAGGAAAATGGTTTCCTATAGAGTTTTCTTAAATGAGATTTTCATGAAAATAATATGTAGTTGAATTAAGGGATTTGTCTCTTAATTTATCAAGATTTGATTAG
>JAGFNQ010003989.1:305150-333471 GCA_024364735.1 Boesenbergia rotunda | reverse complement strand
GACAATTCAAGAAGATATGTATCAAGTATGATCATGGAAAAATGGAAACAATAGGATTAGTCTTCATAAATGTGATCCAATCAACGAAATATGGTTTTAAAAGAACCTAAGCAAGTTCTAGAGTTCAATAACATGTGTGTCACAAATAAGGCTAATCTCACTAGGTAAAAATAATCCATCTCAAATCTCAATTAAGAGTCTAAAGCCAAAATCGTACTCAAGCATCCAAGATTTCATCCATGAACTCAATCCTAAGTTTTGACAACCAAATTTAATTTATTTTCAAAAGACTCTAACATGACATGAAGAAAATCTAAGGGATACATTTATTTCTAATCATGGAAGAAAAAGTGCTAAAAACATAAGACATGATATTTACAATGATTCTATTTATTCATGTCATGTATCTTAAGCATTTATTTCCTAGAACCATGAAAATATGCTAAGAGAAAAGATATGGTATTTGCAATGAAGAATTTTATTTGAACTTTAAAGTTCCTACTTGAAGTTATTCTTGCAAAAAGTAAGGAAATGGTATATACAAAGAAAAATGAGTGCAAAATTTAGTGAACTCCCCTTTCAAGTAGGGTATGCGGCATCCATATAGTCCACTCCATCCACCTCTAACTCCTTGACCTCTTCATGAAATTTCTTGAGCCGGTGGCCATTTACTTTGTACACTTGACTCGTGGCCTCCTCTTGAATCTCTACCACTCCATAAGGAAAAACATTAGTCACAAAAAACGGACCCTCCCATCTTGACCTCAACTTACCTTTGATCAATTTGAGTCTTGACTTGTATAATAGCACTTTGTCACCAATTTGAAATTCTTTGTTCACAATGTGCTTGTCATGAAAGTTCTTAGTCTTCTCCTTGTAAATCCTTGAATTCTCAAATCCTTCCAACCAGATTTCTTCAAGTTCTTGAAGTTGCAACTTCCTTTCTTTTCCCACCTTAGTAGCATCAAAATTGCAAGCTTTAACTGCCCAATACGCCTTATGCTCAACCTCCACAGGTAAGTGGCATGATTTCCCATACACAAGTCTATAAGGTGACATTCCAATGGGTGTCTTGTAAGCGGTGCGATATGCCCATAAAGCATCTTCAAGCCTTTTACTCCAATCCTTTCTATGAGGTCCCACGGTCTTTTCCAAAATTGATTTGACTTCTCTATTCGACACTTCGGCTTGTCCATTTGTTTGGGGGTGATAAGCAGTAGAAACCTTATGTACAACCCCGTACTTATTAAGAAGAGCCTTCATGTGCTTATTGCAAAAATGGGTTCCTTGGTCACTTATGATTGCTCTTGGAATTTCAAACCTGCAAAAAATGTGTGACCTGACAAAACTCACAACAACAGATGAATCATCAGTCCTGGTGGGAATGGCCTCCACCCATTTTGAAACATAATCAACAGCTAAAAGAATATACAAAAATCCAAAAGAAGCAGGAAATGGTCCCATAAAATCTATACCCCACACATCAAATATCTCGCAAAATAAAATAGTTTGTTGAGGCATTTCATTTCTAGCACTTATGTTTCCTGTTCTTTGACATCTATCACAACATTTACAAAACCTATATGAATCTCTAAACAGGGTAGGCCAGTACAATCCACATTCTAAAATTTTTCTAGCAGTTCTTTGTGGTCCAAAATGCCCACCACATGCTGAAGAATGACAAAAGGTGAGTACAGAATGAAACTCATGATTTGGTACACATCTCCTAATGATTTGATCACTACAAAATTTCCACAAGTAAGGATCATCCCACACATAATATTTTGCATTACTTTTAAACTTATCCCTTTGAGCTTTCGAAAAGTGTGTAGGAAAAACATGAGCTACAAGAAAATTCACTAAGTCTGCATACCAAGGTGACTCACCATGCAGCTGTAAAAGCTGCTCATCTCTGAAATCATCATCTATGGCCGTGGGATCTCCATCTCCCTCCAATCTGCTCAAGTGGTCCGCTACTAAATTTTCCTTGCCACTCCTGTCTCGTATCTCTAAGTCAAACTCCTGTAGTAGTAGCATCCATCTAATAAGCCTTGGCTTCGCATCTGGTTTCTTCAGGAGGTACTTCAATGCTGCATGATTAGAAAACACAACAACATGAGAACACAATAAATATGATCTGAATCTATCTAAAGCAAAAACTATGGAAAGAAGCTCCTTTTCAGTCGTGGTGTAATTGGCTTGGGCGGCATCTAGGGTTTTGGAGGCATAGGAAATGACATGTGGTGCTCCATCTACCCTCTGTGCTAAAACAGCTCCCACTGCAAAATTAGAAGCATCACACATTAATTCAAAAGGTAAAGATCAGTCAGGTGATGTAATAATAGGAGCTGAGGTAAGAGCCTCCCTGAGTCTATGAAAAGCTTCTTTGCATTTTTCATCGAAGTGAAACTCAACATCCTTCTGCAGAAGTCGTGTCAAGGGCCGAGCAATCAAGCTGAAATCTCTAATAAATCTGCGGTAAAATCCTGCATGTCCAAGAAAAGCTCGAATATCCCGTACGCATACGGGGTAAGATAAAGAAGAAATAACACTGATTTTAGCAGGATCTACCTCAATACCTTTCTGAGAGACTATGTGTCCAAGAACTATCCCATGCTCTACCATGAAGTGGTATTTCTCAAAATTCAAAACAAGGTTAGTCTCAATGCAACGATGTAAAACCCTAGACAAGTTATTCAAACATGAATCAAAAGACGTGCCATAAACTGAAAAATCATCCATGAATACCTCCATACAGTCCTCTAGCAACTCACCAAATATACTCACCATACATCTCTGAAAAGTACCGGGTGCGTTGCAGAGTCCGAAGGGCATACGTCTGTAGGCGAATGTGCCAAAGGGACAAGTGAAGGTGGTCTTCTCCTGGTCCTCTGGATCTATGCAAATCTGAAAATAGCCTGAAAATCCGTCCAAGAAACAGTAGTGTGACTTCCCTGCCAGTCTCTCAAGCATCTGATCAATGAATGGTAGAGGGAAGTGATCTTTCCTTGTGACCTTGTTGAGTTTCCTGTAATCAATGCAGACTCTCCAGGAATTCTTAACTCTGGTGGGCACTAGTTCATTACTTTCATCTACCACCACGGTCACTCCAGATTTCTTAGGCACCACATGAATAGGGCTAACCCACTGACTATCAGAAATAGGGTAAATAATACCTGCCTGTAGAAGTCTAGTCACCTCTTTCTTTACAACATCCAATATAAGTGGGTTGAGCCTCCTTTGTGGTTGCCTCACAGGTTTGACATTTTCCTCTAAAAAGATCCTGTGCATGCAGATAGCTGGGCTGATACCTGGTATATCTGATAGTGTCCACCCAATTGCCTTCTTGTAGTGCCTCAGGACTTGCAATAATTTCTCTTCTTGTTCTGACTCCAAATGCTGTGCAATAATAACAGGAAAAGTCTGCTCCTCTCCTAGGTACGCATACTTCAAGTGACCTGGTAATGGCTTCAATTCACTCTGGTCCTCTTCAGTAGAAATAAGTGGTCCCTGGGGCTTAGTGCAATCCCCTACACTCTGAATATCAGTAAAAATAGGTGATCCTTGGGG
This sequence comes from Boesenbergia rotunda, assembly GCA_024364735.1. Classification (NCBI taxonomy): domain Eukaryota; kingdom Viridiplantae; phylum Streptophyta; class Magnoliopsida; order Zingiberales; family Zingiberaceae; genus Boesenbergia; species Boesenbergia rotunda. Next base: position 329,901 of record JAGFNQ010003989.1, on the reverse strand, counting down.
CTCTGTGCAATCCCCTACACCTAGAAAAATGTCTCCAGCTGGAAGTGTGTCTGAAATGTCTTCTGAAAAATCTTCAGTATCTGCAGTCAGTACTCTCTCAGCCTCCTCTGAATCTGTAGCTCCTCCAGAAAAATCATCTAGAAATCCCTCAGCCTCCAACTCAGTCTGCACCAGCTCCTCTAGAATGTCCATGCTCATGATAGAGTGGTCCTCTCTTGGATGCTTCATAGTATCAAAAAGGCTAAATTGTACAACCGTGTCTCCAATCTCCATAGAAAGTGTCCCGGCATATACATCAATCTTCGTTCTGGCCGTCTTCAGAAAAGGCCTGCCTAAAATAAGTGGAGAACGGTGTGCCAAGTAATCTCCCTCCATATCTAAAATATAGAAATCAGCAGGAAATATCAGCTCCTTTACCTTCACCAAGACATCTTCAATCATACCTGCTGGGTGGGTCTGACTCCTATCTGCTAGCTGTATCACCACCCCAGTGGGCTGTAGAGGGCCTATGCCAAGCATATGAAAAACTGACTTGGGCATCACATTTATCGAAGCTCCTAAATCTAACATAGCATCGTGGAATATGGTGCTCCCTATCTCACAAGAAACAGTGAATACCCCTGGATCTTCACACTTCTGAGGAATAGTGTGGATAAGTACTGAGATGTTCTTCCCAAAGCTGACCAATTCATTTTCCTTGAGTCTCTTTTATGAACACAAAGATCCTTCAAAAACTTAGCATATTTGGGAATCTGCTTGATCATGGTCAACAAAGGTACATTGATCTCCACCTTGCTAAATAGCTTCACTAACTCATTGAATTCCTTGGCTTTCTCTTCCTCCATTTGCTTTTTGGCATGTGTTCTCTGCTGTGGAAAGGGTAAAGGCACCCTAAATTCATCAGTTTTGGCCGGAAATGGAGCTACTGAATTCTGCCCTGCTGTCGCCTGCGTAGCAGCTGCTGTCCCATGTGTCTCGGCACTGTTTTCTTCTCTGATTTCCACCAAATTTGGAGGTTTGCTTGAGGATTGAGTTGGGAACGGGCTAGGGTCGGAATCAGCTGAATTTGAACTCATTTCAGTGTGGTTTTGGGCCGGAATTGGAGAAGCTGTCCGGTTTCCTGAAAATTCTGCTCTTGGATTCTTAGGAGATGTTGTAACCTTCCCACTTCTCAAAGTTATAGTGCTCACATTCCCTTTTGGATTAGGAACAGTTTGGGAAGGAAGTTGGCTTGATCCTTGAGCTTGATTTTGATTAATTCCACTAGCCAATTGCCCTAATTGTCTCTCAACGTTTTGTTGCCAACCTTGTTGTTGTTGTTGCCAAGATTGTTGTTGTTGCATTATCTGTTGAAACATATCATCAACCCTCTGCTGAGGCATATTTCCTCCACTTGAGCTCCCATAACCTCCTTGGTTAGAATAGCTTCTTGAGTGACCTTGAAAGGATGAAGAAGAAGGCTGAAATTTTGATTGCTGATTTTGTTGAAAACTTGAATTTTGGGGCTGATAAGAGGGCTGATCAAATGGCTGATATGCTTGGAAACATTGCTGGGCGTTGTGAACTTGAAAATTCTGATTCTGAGGTGGAAAATTAGGTGGAGAAGGCTGAAAATTCTGCCCTTGAAACCCTTGATTGTAGGGCTGTGAAAACTGATTCATGGGCTGTGATGGCTGAAAATTCGATTGGTTTTGAGCTGGAAAAACTGGAAATGATTGAAAGCCTTGCTGCCCTTGATAGGGTTGCTGGAATTGAGGATCAAATACTTGGAATTGTTGCTGAAAATGTTGAGAATTAGGTTGAAACGGGGGCTGAAAACTTGGATTTGATGGCTGAAATTGTTGCTGATTGATCTGAGTTTGTTGGGGCTGCTGGAAATTCGGTTGAGGCTGCTGTGAGGACTGACTTTGAGGCTCCTGCTAGCAGAAAGCATTCCCATACCTCAAGTTAGGATGATTCCTCCAACCGGGGTTATAGGTAGAGGAATATGGATTGTTTCTGGCTGGAAATTGTCCTCTCACTAATGCAGCTAGTACTGTCTCGTCCTGTTGGAGATTGGGGCATGAGTCTGAAGTGTGCTCTAGACTAGAGCAAATGCCACACACACTTATCACTTGACTAGAGGGTGGAGGTACTGAAGGAGTTGAACTTAGTCTTTCCATTTTTAATTCCATTTGCTTTAAAGCTGAGGTGAGCTCCATCAATGCATTCTTAACCTCCTTGTTATCAGTGGGAACTGCCTGAACTTCACCCACTCCTCTGGTGCTCAAGGCTCTGCCTCCAAATTGTTGGGAATTCTCAGCCATATTAGAAATTAACTCCCTAGCTTGCATTGGTGACTTGTTCACTAAGGCTCCTCCAGCTGCAGCATCTATCAGGACTCTATCCGTCTGCAGCAGTCCTTCATAAAAATATTGAATCAATAATTGCTCACTGATTTGATGCTGGGGGCAACTTGAACACAACTTGTTAAATCTTTCCCAGTAATCATATAGTGTTTCGCCCACCACTTGCTGAATCCCACAGATACTTTTTCTGATTATAGCTGTGCGGGAAGCTGGGAAATACTTCTCCAAAAATGCCTTCTTCATAGCTATCCAACTAGACACATGTCCTGTAGGCAGATAATAGAACCAGTCTTTGGCTGCTCCTGTCAATGTGAAGGGGAAAGCTCTCAGCTTGATGTCTTCTTCAGAAATGCCCTGAGGCTTTATAGTAGAGCATATCACATGGAATTCGTGCAAGTGTCTGTTTGGATCCTCCCCAGATAAACCCTGAAACTTTGGCAACAAATTAATAAGCCCAGATCTTAACTCAAAACTTTCCCCCAGCTCTGGATAAGCTATGCTGGAGTATTGAAATGCAGCGTCAGGTGCTGCGAGCTCCTTCATGGTTCTCTGGTGGTCTGCCATGTCAATGCCTGAGTGAGTGCTGATAATTTGAATAGGAGGGATATCTGTAGTCTCAGAAAGAATGGCCTGGCTCCTCCTGACTCTGAAAGTCCTCTCAATCTCAGGATCGAAATCTTCTAATTCAGCACCTAGAGACCTGGTCATAAAAACAAAACAAATCGCAGTAAAAGTGGATAAAAAGATAAATCAAATAAAATCAAATCCAAAGATATAGCAATAAGCACAAAAGCAAATCAAGAATGATATGAAATAAGTGCACAAGCAAAAATCAAACACGTCAACTAACAGCTCCCCGGCAACGGCGCCAAAAATTTGACGAGCCCAAACTATGTGTCACGAATGTGGGTCTCAAATTTAGATATGAATGAATAACTGCTGGAAACCCTATTACAAGCAAAATGTATAAGAATGTAGCAAAGGGGCCACAGGTCGTATTTTCCTCAGGGATAGTTGTCGTGCTTGATTCAAACTTGTAGTTATGTGTCGTTTTTGGGGTTTCAAATAAGTAATTTGGATTTTGGTTTGGGATACAATCGAAATTGAAATTGCAATTGAGAATGAAAATGAAATAACAATAAAGAAAAGTGAACAAGGGAGCTAAGCAAAGAAATGGCGCTTAGCACTTAACCTAATGGAAGCTTACTCAAGCACTTACAATATTTTTTATGGGAATTCGTTTTCTGTTTGCAACAAACCAAAAGAAATGCCAAGCAATAAAGTAAAAGCAGTTATGGAGTTTTCGAAAACAAACTAGCTCTACACAAGGAAACACATGCAAAAATTCAGAAATTGAACTCTAGGCAAAAATTATTGATTTCTACTCAATCGGATTCCACAAATGACAAGTTAAATTCAGATTCAAATAGATCAAAAGCATGTGGCACACCACTGAGAATTGAAAATGAATTCCGACTTGAGAAGAGAAACAAAATTCGGAAATAGGAAGTGCAGAAATTGGAATTTGGTTTTCAGAATTTCAGCACAAAGTTCGGCCTCAAAACACAAGCAAAATCAGCTTGATACACTGATCGAAAAAACCATATGAACTAAGCCAAAATGTCTAGTGTTTACCTAACAAAGATTCTCCAACAACAGCTGGAAAATTCAGAACAGAAATTGAGTTGGCAGAATTAAAATGGCACGCAAGAAGTTTAAGTGGCACGCAGGGAATTGGAGTTTATACTCAGAACTTTAACCGGAAACAAACTGAGATGAAATCTAACTACTTACTAACAATTGACTTAACTAACTAGACTAAAAAGTTAAAACAACTACAGCAGAAACACCTTGAGAATTTTGCTGAAACAAAATGGCACGCAAGCTAAACCAATTGGCACGCAACAATTTGTCCAAGGAATAAGCTAAAATTCGATCTAATAATTCACTAAAGAAGTTTCTATATTACTCTACTTGCAGAATTGAAGCTAATTACAGCTAAGAACTTGAATTCATGAATAACAGTAACTGATAAGGGAATGAAAGACAGAGCAGATGCGGCAGAATTAAAAACTGTAACTAAACAATGAAAATTTATGCTCTAAACTACTCCTCGATTCTTCCCGAGCTCAGGATCATCTTGGTTGTCAATCAAGAGCCGGCTTCGAACCCCTAGGCTCAGCAAATCAGTGGAAAAACAGCTTCAGTCCATCGATTCTGCTCAAACTGCTTCAGCTGGGAATTTCCAATCTGAATGCTTCGATCTTCGTTTGTGGAGCTGCGATGGTGATTTGGAAACAATCTGAGGTCACCTGAGAACCCCTACAAGTGCCTCAGATCATCGGGAATGGATTGTGACGAAGATCGCAGTGCTCGGACCACAGAGATTGCGAAACCCTCAACAAGCTCTGTCCGGATGAAATTTGAGCTGAAATCTTGGTTGATGCTGCCTTCTAAAGATTCAGATGATGAAATTCGGTTGGAAACGAGGTGGTCACGCCTTAGATTGAAGAAAACTTGAAGAAAATTAGATGAAAACGAAGAACTTGTGAAGACGGCGTAGACGCGATGAAGGTTAGCTGCGGGCGCGTTTCTGATTAAATAGGAATTGATGGACGGCTGTGATTGATTTGCTTCAATCCAACGGCTGATCTTGGTTTGATTTGAGCCAAACTTTTATGATGATGATCTGGGGTCAGGATCTATCTTGTGGTAGCTCAGATCCTCCAGATGTGTAACGGATGGTCCAGATCAACTCTATCTGTGAATGGACGCTCTAGAGCCTTCCTTGCTTGATCCAACGGTTGATTGAGCTCTGATTGGAATGAAACCTTCAGATCTTGATCATAGAGCTTGATCAACTCTAACCCTAGCTTGGATTGCTTCAGATCGTCCCAGATGGCTCAGATCTAGCCGCTCTTGAATCGGACGGCCCGGATTAATCGTAGGCTTGATAATCCGATCCGGTTCACATCCGACTCAGGTTTGACCCAATATGCCCTAGATCCTTGAACCTGGATGCCTACAAAAATAGATCAAGAATTTAGTGGCCAATTAACTCAAATATATGTAATTTTGCAATTAAGTCCAGAATATGAATAAGTTCTAAAACCTAGGGCAATTTCACAATTTTAGCAATAAAAACATAGATCAAACATGGATTTAAGCAGCTCAAATAATCAATAAAATGGAATCTATCAATGACCAAGATGACTTGAACACCGCAAGTCAAAGGAACACACACTTAAGCTGCAGTAAGAACTTCACTGACATATCTATATGTAGACTACCATATGAAGTTTTACTGCCAGTCACTCCAACGAACTAGTTCCCTTAACTAGCATTCATGTTTATCTCCGGACATCTCCATGTCACCAGCCAGTGAGAATCAGCTGATTAGAGAATAACCCATGCTAGTCTCAATAGAATTGATAGTGTCCGTATTTATCAATTCATCGACTAGGGACAATTTCAATACTTCACAATTGCACATGTAGAGATAATCACTAGTTGTGAATTCATCACAAATTCTCTCATGCTGTGAATTGTATTGCGGACATTCAGTAAATGAGCTTAAGATCTTAATCAAATAATCATGTATACTCAAATAGTGAATATTCATTTATTAAAAAATAAATGATTACAATTATAAGGCGATTGCATTAGGACACTTCTCTCATATCACTAACAGAGTTCCTCTATCCAAGGAGATGTGTCTGAAAACATCAAAGGAGATAGAGGAAATGAAGGCGGTTCCTTATGCATCGGCAGTAGGAAACCTCATGTATGCTATGTTATGCATGAGACCAGATATCTGTTTTGTCGTGGGCATGGTTAGCAGATATCAAATTAATCCTGGATAGGGACATTGGACTATGGTTAAGCATATACTGAAATACCTGAGACGGACTAGGGATTATATGCTGGTTTACCGGGCAAACCAATTAGTCCCTGTGGGTTATACGGATTTAGTTTTCCAGTCAGACAGGAACAAGAGTAAGTCTACCTCAGGGGTTGTGTTTACATTAGGAGGTGGAGCCATTGTTTGAAGGAGTGTCAAGTAGAAATGCGTGGCAGACTCTACCATGGAAGCTGAGTATGTGGCAGCCTCAGAGGCAGCCAAGGAAGCTGTATGGCTCAGGAACTTCATCATGGACTTGGATGTGATTCCTAGTTTACCCAGATCTATCACAATCTTTTGTGATAACAGTGGTGCAGTTGCAAACTCGAAGGAACCATGAGCTCATAAGGCGAGTAAACACATAGAGCGCAAGTACCACCTAATACGAGAAATCGTAAAGCGAGGAGAAGTGACTGTCTCCAAGATTGCATCAGAGGACAACCTGGCGGATCCTTTCACTAAAGCTCTTCCAGCTAGAGCTTTTGACCGACATGTGCAGGATATGGGAGTCAGATGTATGGCAGTGAGAGAACAGTAAAGTCTTTGGGTATAAGTGGGAGATTGATAGATGTGTATACTAAAAGATTTGCTCTTTTATAAGATCATCTTATTTTGTAAAGAGAATCACAACAACACTAGGTGCTTGTTTATATTAGTACATGCATAAAAGTCCTTTACTTTGCATTATAGATACCATGGTGTGTGGTGTCACACGAAAGATCATGTTATCAGTTCCTTGCTTAGTATAAGTAGAGGCTCACAACCAAGATGGAATTGGGCAAACCATCGGGATGGTTGTAGTGTAATTAGGTGTGGTTGATCTTGACCATAGAATTACACTAGTATGCTTTGAGTACATTGAGCATGACCAAAACCAGAGGTCATCCAATTTGTACTGGCTTGATAATTGGATAGGACCTCAGACTTTATTATGGAGTATGATTCCTAAATCCCGATATAATGATGGACACATATGATAAATTATTATTTCTTTGATTTACCAATGGGCGAGATATATTCTGTTAGATCGATAGGCCCGGTAAGTTGGGAGATAATATTAATTATATGGTGTGCCATTGATTATTGATGAAATCCGTGCCCTGGTGAGTCGGGATGATGATGCCCCCTTGATGAGCTCAAAAGGTTCATCACGTTAAACCTTGCAGGTGGTTTTGATCCGATATGATGATAAGGTTGAGTGGTACTAATCAAGGATCCAGAAGTTAATTAATTTAAATTGTTAGCAATTTATATTAATTTACAGGCATTCGATATCTTAAACACGGGGGGATGGACGACTCATAATATGTGGAGCCCATATGAAAATAGGGGGTTGGTGAGGAAGTTCAATTAAGATCCTTTAGTGGAATGAATCTTAATTAATGGATCGAGTATAGATCCATTAGCGGACCAAGATGCAACTCCTCCTCTTGGCCCCTACCTTAGCCCTATATAAACCCCATGGGATCATGAAACCAAGGCGAGACAATCCAATACACAAAACCCTTGGCCTCTCTCTTTTCCTCTCCCTCTCCTTCTCTCTCCTAGGGCGTCGGCGCAAACAAGAAGAGGAGTTTTTCTTCCCTTCTTGTTCTCTCCTTCTTCTCTCTCGGTGTGGGCTACTAGGAAAGGGAAGAGTACCTCCCTTACCAGCTAGTGGCCAGAGCTCGCCTTGAGAAGGTTGGAACAGGGCCGGCGGTGTGGAGGAAGGGCGCAAAGGCACCAACGGTGAGGGAGACAAGTAGAGGGTTGGCGCCGGGTTTAGGGAAGAAGAAGAGGCTTCTTTTTCCTTCCTCTTACTCTTCCTCACCTTCCTCAACCTCTGTTGGACAGAGGACTGGTGGCCGGCGACCTCAGGAGCTCTTGGTTGGCCGACGGCGCGCGGGTGGGAGGAGAAGAAGCCGGCGATGGAATCCTTGATTAGGGTTTCGGCTAGGGCAAGGAGAAGAGGTGTTTTGGATGGCATTGGTGATCCCGGTTCTTGGTAGCTCGTCACCCACACGACGTCCGGGAGAGGAGGGACATAAGGTAGAAAGCTACGAGGTAATAGGAAGGTATAATTCTCTTCTTAAGCTCCTATTCTTCTTTTGGTGTCATGTTAATTAGCTTCATCATTTCATGTGTATTAATTATTTATTTTGATTGTGAATCATGGTGAATAATTAATTAATTGGACCCCGACCACAAACACAAAACTGACAATCCACTAGTCGTCTCTTCTACGGTCGTTCGGTTAGAAGAATTACAAGGCTCGATCTTTGTGATTGGCCAAGTTGTAATTCGTATCGAACGATACGATGATGAGATGGTCGTTGGGATACGAGTCTCCATTCGGATTAAATTTTTAATCCGTAGACATGGAGAGGTCTCTCAAGGACGACCAAGTATTCGCTAGGGAAATCCGCCAAGCCATACCCAACAACACGATCTCTCAAGCTTCGAGGAAGAATCACCTTTGTGGTGCGAGCCACAAGAGGAGATTAACAAAGCTAGAAGGAGAGGGAGAAGAGGGATTTAGGCCAAGAGAAGGAAGGGAAAAAATGACAAGTTCACCATCCTAATGACAAGAAAAACTCTTTTACACTCATCCCATGAATATGAAAAGTTTTTGTCCCTTTAGGTTTCCTCCATTAATGCCAATAAAAACCCAATTAGAGCACATTTTCTCATGTGACTCTTCAACTTCTCTTCATCCAATAAAGATAAACTTTTCATCTTCCTCTATTATTAATTTATTAAATATTTTAATGAATTAATATCTCACTCAAATGTTGTTGAGTCTAATCTAAATGAGTCAAACTCAAATTAGATCTCAATCCCATAATCCAATTACATTCACTTGAGTCTAACTTAATTAATCTAATTCGAATCAAATCTTAGTCAAACTAATATCAATTAATCTCCGAAGCATCGTGTTCTTAGTGTGTGACCTAATAGGTTCTTGTAACATTGGCAATGTGCCTAAACCACTTTAGACACATAAGCAATGAGCGACATCTAGCAATGCATCATTGCTACCCAAGTGACAAGAAAGTCGAGATCCGACTTAACCTTCATGACTATGACAATATATGATCTTGCCCTTCTATCCTTGATATCTAGATTTACCAATGAGGCATAGACCGTATCATCCTTGATCAATCTTTGTGTTTCTTAATCCCCGAGTAGACTCAGTCAAACAAATGAGCTCAATATCTCATATTGACTCAATTGAGTATGACCATGTGTTTTAGTAGTCCTACTCGATCAAGGGCCCACAGATATCACTCCCGTCATATGGGAGGGATAGATCTCATCTACATCACTCACATCCCTCCGCATAATTCATTATATACCCAGTGATTGCCTTTATAGTCGCCCCTGTTACGGTTGACATTTGACGATACCAAAGTACATAACTTCTTAAGTAGGAACCCGTAGTAACTTCAGGTCTAAAGACTATTCATACTAATAGTCATATGAAAAAGTTTATGACACTCATATGACAATCTATAAAACTTACTCATGGTGGATCAATTCAGTACACATTCTCTAATGTATACGCATGTGTCAGCTTGATATCATATATTCATGACTTATGAGCTCAAGTCATCAATTGACCTACATACTAGTCTCCAAGCATTAATATTGTCCTTGAATATTAATGCATGACTTGGAATGGTTTAGTGTAGTGTTCTCTACATTATCTCACTATCGATTCAACCAATCGATATGATGTAGATAAGAACCTACTACCCAAGAACATTATTATACATAGTTATTTGACACAAATATAAAGTATGTATAATAACCAAACATGCCTTTATTAATGATAGAATATGATACAAAAGGTCCATAGTCAATCATCACATAATTGACTCTAGGGCTCCTACTAACAATCTTCCACTAGCACTAGTGCCAATTACTGTAATATCTAATGCCCAGTGACCTAGTGTGATCATCATGCTTCTTCTGTGCCAAAGCCTTGGTCAAAGGATCCACGATGTTAGCATCAGTGGGTACGCTGCATATCCTCACATCTCTTTTATCGATGATCTCTCGAATGCGATGGAAGTGTCGCAGTATGTGTTTGGTTCGCTGATAAGAGCGAGGTTACTTAACCTATGCAATAGCCCCATTGTTGTCACAATAGAGGTCTGCAATACTAGGAACCACACCAAGCTCTATAATGAACTTTCGGATCCAATCAACCTCTTTTGCTACATCAGATACAACAATTTACTCGGCCTCTGTTGTAGAATCTGTGATTGTGTCCTGCTTCGAACTCTTCCAGCTCACAGCGCCACCATTCAAGCAAAATACATACCCTGACTACGATTTGAAATCATCCCTGTCGGTTTGGAAGTTTGCGTCACTGTATCCCTTTACAGCTAGTTCCTCATTGCCTCTAAATATCAAGAAATATTCTTTCGTCTTTCGTAAGTACTTAAGAATATTCTTGACAGCTGTCCAGTGACTTTCACCTGGATCTGACTGGTATATGCTAGTGATGCTTAAAGCAAACAAGATATCTGGATGACTACAAAGCATGACGTACATGATAGGCCCTATAGCGGATGCATAAGGTGTTGGTGCCGGAAGCACCAGAGTCAAACCTGTGTTTTGATAATGACAAAGGGTTCAGAAGTTAAGGTTTATTGTGATCTAACAATACTAATCAAGTGTGCAGGAAAAGTCCTAGGTACACTAGGCAAGAAGTCATGGTTCTAAGAATTGGGCACTAAGTCCTGGCCGCGGGCTGGGCATCTAAGTCCTGACAAAAGGTTGGGCAATAAGTCCTAGTTCTAAGAATTGGGCACTAAGTCCTGGCCGCGGGCTGGGCATCTAAGTCCTGACAAAAGGTTGGGCAATAAGTCCTGGTCTTCGACTGAGCACCGAAGACCTGGTGAGTGAAGCTGGGCAATAAGTCCTGGACGAAGGCTGAGCACTGAAGACCTGGTGAGTGAAGCTGGGCACTAAGTCCTGGTCGTAGACTGGGCATGAAGACCTAATCCGGGGGATTAAGCAAAAGTCCAACCGGAGGAGCCGGTTGGCAAACAGGTAAACTCTCCTAAGAGGAGTAGGTGACGACGCATTCTCCGTAGGAGGGAACATTAGGCGTTGGTTCGACCTAGGGTTTCATTTGGGAAGCCCAAAGTCAGAACCAAGACAGCTCAGACTGTAAATTATTCTTAAATCAATATTATTTATGTGTTACTTGTGTTTTGGAACTAACCCTGGTTGCAGGAACGAAGGGATGAAGGTTTATGCTCCCAGGCACCTTAATGGAGTGAGGCGCCCTGCTGGGCTAGGTGCCTGTGTTGAGACAGGCACCCCAGACAAAGGGCAATTCCAGAACAACTGCGAAGCAAGCCTCAAGACTGCAACAGAGGCGCCGTGTTAACACAGGCGCCCCAGTTAGATCAGGCGCCTGGTTGAGGGGATAAGTGTTGGCTAAGTCTGCGGATTGAGTTTCGCGCAGTGAGGGCCACATGTCAGGCACCCCCTTCAACACAGGCGCCCCAGCTACGAATATATAAAGGGGTTCACCCCCTTGGCTTCCAACACAATTGCTTTCTACGCATTCATTCAAGCACTCTGCTCCGACAAGCTCTGTGCTCAAGATTCAAGTGCCAATGACGACCCACGGCTCCGAATTTCCAACTTCTCCGGTCGTCGATATAAAATTGTTTTACTGCTGTATTTTCTTTTTAATTCTATATTCGAACTTCAATTGTAATATTTTATGCAATATAGAATTGCCCATCATAAACGGTCAAGGACTGTGGGCCTTGGAGTAGGAGCCTACCGCGACTCCGAATCAAGTAAAACAAATGTGTTAGCATTGTCTTGTTGCGCAAATTACTCTTACATTTTCCGAAAAATTTGTCGATCGATATTCAACCCCCCTCTATCGATTCGAACCGATCCCACAAGTGGTATTAGAGCGGGTTGCTCAAACTTGGTGCAACCACTAGTTGAGCAATTTTTTTCGGATTTTCGAATTTTAATATTTCTTTTCGCTCGTATTTTTCTCGTTAATCGAGGTTGGTGCAACACCATTCGATTTTTTCTGTTATTATTATTTTCCCCGCATTGCTAATCCAAGACTTAGTCTTGGGACGAGTTTTTTTTGTAAATTTTTTGTTAGTTTAATCTAATGGTCATGCAAGAGGGATACAACACCGTCATACCACCTCTCTTCAGTGGAGAAGATTTCTCCTACTGGAAGAGTAGAATGGAGGTCTATCTGAAAACTTAGGTGGACATGTGGATTATTATCTAGTCTGGACTGAAAATATTAAAAAATACACAAGGAGTGGTGCAACACTACACCGAGTAGGACGACCCACTAAAGAAGAAAATCGTGGTCTACGCAAAAGCGACCCAAACCTTGCAGTGCGGCCTGACAAAAGAGGAGCTGAACCGTGTAGGACCCTTCAGCAGTGCAAAGGAGCTCTGGAACAAGCTGATTGAGCTACACGAAGGTACATCTGACACCCGAATCAGCAAGAGGGATCTTTTGCTCAATAGACTCTATACGATAAAGATGCATGATGGAGAATCAGCAGCTCAACTCCACACTAGGATCCAGGAGCTAATGAACGGGCTGCACACTATAGGTCACAAGGTTGAAAACCGTGACCTAATCAGGTATACCTTAAATTCTGTAACGACCCGAAAAATTCTCTTAATATTTTCTTTAAAATATTGATCATGTCTAGATAATTTTCCGAGAGAACTAGAGATATTAGTACGAACCTTAGCCTAGAAATTCATGATTTTCTCATTTAAATTGAGAAACTAAGTACTAATGGGCCTTATATGGGCTTTCTAATACCATGATTATTGGTAGATTTTTGGCAAAAACTTAATATAAACATAAAAGAATTGTAATTAGGAATTTTAGCATGATTATGGGTGAATTTTAGGGAATTTTCAAAAATAAGGAAAAATGAAATAAAAAGAAAATAAAAATAAAGTGCATGCACCAAGGATTGAACCTTGGACCTAGTCTACAACCATGCATGCACCAACCAATTCACCTAGCAAGGGAGTGCTATGAGGGAATGAAGTGGATGTTTGTTAAGGCTTGGGAAAGAATGAAGAGACACCATGACTCTTCACTTACCCTCCTTAATGTGACATAAAAGCATAAGAGAAGGAGTTACATTTCTCCTCTCTTCTTCCATCAAGTCAATTGCTCTCCTCTTCTTCTTCCTCCCCTCCTAGCCGAAAACCCCAAGCCCCCTTCTCCCTTGGGAAAAGTTCACATAAGCCCCCATCTTGAAGATCTAAGGCCCTCTACAAGGATACAAGGACTAAGGAGAAGTTTAGAGACAAGGAGATTCTCTTGTTATTTTCTATTCAAAGTTTGTAAGCAAGATCAAGGAAGGTAAGACCCCCTCACCTGTGGTATGATAGCTTTCAAGATATTTATCATGATCTAAGTTCTTATTGGCACAATATGTTGGGAAAAAAATCCATGAATAGGGCTTATGGAGGTTTCGGCCAAGCCTTGTTTGGGCTAGAAATCATGTTAAAGACTTCCTTTATGTTTTCAAATGTTTACTCAAGATAGGTTAAGCCTAAAATTATGATTTTGGAAGTTCTGTAACACCCTAGAAACCCCCTAGGGTTTTGGCCACATCAAGGTTAAGGGGCTAGGGTAAACTCCAACCTTTCCAAGCATGATTAATATGTTTCCTATGATACCTTATGGGTAATAATGGTGTTATATGAATTTCCCCATGGACTTGTTACCCTTCTAGGGTTTCGGCCAATCCATGCTTTAGGCCTAGGACTTGGGGTTAAGTTCAATCAAGGGTTCAAATGATTTTTCTATGGCATGATATGTAAGGTAAGGGATATTAATCATGATCTAGGCAAATTTTCCATGGACCCATGGTCCTTTAGGGCTTTCGGCCAAGACCCAAACCTAGGGTTTGGTTTGGGTTAAGGTCTCAAGAATGCATGTTTATAAGTTACCATGATGCTAGTACATAGTTAAGCATGATGTAAGGATCTTCATGTTACTAAAATCTTAGTTTATGTGTTATATAACATGACCTTGTATGGTTGATTCTATGTTATGTTTTACTCATGAATATTTAGATCATATACCATGACTATATGTAATTGATGTAGGAGTATGTTATGATAAATAGAATGATGTATATATGTTGATAAATGCTTATAATGGATTTATGATTCATGAAGGTATATGCATGTTTTAGGATGAATGCCATGAACCCTAGGAGTATGCGTCATGTTTATATGTAGCTTACCATCCATGCTTTATGATGAATACTAGGATTATGTATGCTAGATGAAATGTATCATGTATGACGTGCATGTTTATTTATGTATCATGATCATGCAAGCCTTATGAACGAAGATGATGTTTATGACTAGAAACATGATTATGCATGTATGTCCTATGTATGAATAAAGAATGATAAGTATGAATGCAGACGATGGTTATGCCTTGAGTATGAATAATAAGTATGAATGATAAGTATGAATGATAAAGGCATAACGATGATATGAAACAAGTATGAATGATAAGTATGAATGACAAGTATGAATGACGAAGCATGCAAAGTTGTTTTACTTTATGAATGAGCTTGTACCGGACCGAAGTATGGGTCCAAGGGATGGGCACCTTAAGAACGCCCCGGTTTTGGACTACCGACTATGCTATCCACGGTTCTGGCACTACCGAAGCTGTGCAACAGGGATGGGCACCTTAAGAACGCCCCGGTTCTGGGACTACCGACTATGCTGTCCTTACCCTAGTAGGTCGGTGCTCGCTACCTCGTATTTACTTAGGGATGCGCGCTTATGATGTATGTATGTGGTACAAGCCGGGGACCCCAATGATGTTATGTTTATGTTAAGCATTTAAAAGTATGATTTTAAAACTAAGCATCCCTATGTAGTAAATGCATTTTACTCATGCATTCATTCATGTCATGCATCATGCCAGGGTAAGTATATTGTATGCTTATGTTATGCTAAGACTATGCTCATGTATGTTAAGAATTATGCCATGCTATGTTCCATGCTCATGTATGTTAAGAATTATACCATTAAGAATTATACCATGCTATGTTCCATGCTCATGTATGTTAAGAATTATACCATGCTATGATCCATGCTCATGTATGTTAAGAATTATGCCATGCTATGTTTCAGGCTCATGTATGTTAAGAATGATGCCATGCTAAGTAAGTTTAGGTCTATGTTTATGTTAAGAATCATGCTATATTAGTTGTTCATACGCTTATGACTTACGCCAAGACTATGCCTATGTTTCATGTTCAGAATTTTGCTATGTCAGATATTTGATATGTATTATGTCTAAGTGACGTATGACTTTAGTGAGTAGGAAAGGGTCTTACTAAGCCTATGTGCTTATAGTTTTATTTTCCTGGTACCGCAGATCAAACAAGAAGCTACTAAGGGAAGCAGCAGAAGAGACAAGAGCATGTGTGTGTGTGGCGGTGACTTGGCAAAGGATCCTTTTAGTTACGCATATTGCATGTCTTGGGTCTTGGAAATGCCTCCTTAGATTCTATGCTATGTTTATAATGGTTCTGCCTAATGAATGACTTAAGACTCATGATGCTATGTTTATAGATAAGTTACTCGCTACTTATGATGATGATGAATAAGTTATGGAATAGTCAAGTTATGATGTCATGCATGTCGTTAATATGCTAAGTTCAATGACACTAGGTTCATGAATGACAAGTTAGGCATGTTTCATGTATTATTTGCATGGTTAAAAGTATGTGTAGAAGAAAAAAAAAATTATTCCGCTGCATTAAGACGTTTTATATGTACATGTATGTTAAGGGTAACGACGCCTTTCTCGCCACACCGTAAGGTGTGGGAAAAAGGCGAGCGTTACAGGTTGGTATCAGAGCCAAGTTGCCATCTCACCACACACACATCAAGCCTTCTTCCTGCCGCTTCCATGTAAGTACCTCTCTGCATATTTTTTGATAGTAAGCACTTTTAGGATACTTTATCATTCTAGAACATGCAAGTAAGGATGATACCTATGATTCTAGAATATGTAAACATGAATGATGTTTTATGATGAAAAGTACTTTAGGATATGTGACTATGAACGATATATATTTTTCTTATGAATCAAATAATTTAGGATTTAATATGGAGGGTAGGAATAACGATAACTCATATTATCCATACTTGTCCTTCATGAAGGAAAGCATGGCTAGAAGACAGAGTAACAGACTTAATGAGACCACTCCCTCGCCTGATCTGATGCAATTGGTGACTGAATGATAAGCACCATTTTATTGATTATTTTAATTGCTAAAATCCATGTTTGACCCATGTTTTTATTGCTTAATTATGATTTTACCCTAGGTTTTGGAACTTTATCTTATTTTGGACTTAATTGCAAAATTACACATTTTTGGATTATTTGGCCACTAATTTTCTGATATATTTTTGTAGGCATGAAAGGATCCTAGACCTAGGGCATACTGGGTCAAACCTGAGTCGGATGTGAACCGGATCGAATTATCAAGCCTACGATTAATCCGGGCCGTCCGATTCAAGAGCGGCTAGATCTGAGCCATCCGGGACGATCTGAAGCAATCCGAGCTAGGGTTAGGGTTGATCAAACTCTATGATCAAGATCTGAAGGTTTCATCCCAATCAGAGCTCAATCAACCGTTGGATCAAGCAAGGAGGGCTCTAGAGCGTCCATTCACAGATAGAGTTGATCTGGACCATCCGTTGCATATCTGGAGGATCCGAGCTACCACAAGGCAGATCCTGACCCCAGATCATCATCATAAAAGTTTGGCTCAAATCAGATCAAGATCTACCGTTGGATTTCATCAAAGCAATCTGAGCCGTCCATTTGTTTCTATTTAATCAGAAATGCCTAGCAGCTCCTCCCCGTCGCGTCTTCGCCGTCTTCTCCAGTTCATCGAGTTCTTCACTTTTCTTTGCGTTTTCTTCAATCCGTGGGCGCGACCACTCGATTTTCTTACTGAATTCATGTGCTAGGTCATTGGGGAGGCCATCAGTCTTGTTTCCGGATCGGAATTGCCCAAGAACAGAGCTTGTGAGAGGTTTCTACAGCTCTGTCCAATTTACACCTTCGGATCGGCTGTGCTCTCATACCTTCCACCTGAGCTATCCAGAGGGGTTCCCTGAGTAGCTTGGACCATCATCCACCCACCTACGCACGCAGACACAGCTGCAATGAAGAATCCGTATGGAAAATTCAGAAATGGGCAAATCTGAGCTGTATTCAATCGCAGATGAAGTTTTCCCCATGAATTGTTGAGCTTGCGGGTTCGAGGCTCACCCTTGCGTGACGAACAAGGAGCACTTGAGCTTAGGGAGAGATTGAGTTTAGGTTTCTTAGTTAATTTCGTTTATTAGCTGTAATTTTCATTTACTGCTGTAATTTCGTTTCTGTTTTGGTTTCAGATTGGTTAAGTTGGTTTTCTGAAGTGTTCTAGCTTAAATTAGGGTTCAATCTTTAAGACAAGTAGTTAGGGAATTGCTTAGGAACATTTGGTTTCAATTTCAGTTTAATTGTAGCTTTAATTCCTTGCGTGCCATTTTCTTTCATTGAGTATCAGCCCCTGTTTTGCCATTTCAGTTTAGTTTCTGATATCTTTTCCAGTTCAGCTCAAATTCAGTTAAATCTAGTTTAATTTCTGCAATTGAAGACACATTTCAAGTTTCTTTCTCAGTTGATTTTGTAGCTGAATTTTAGTTCAGCTTGTAACGTATCAAACCCAAATTCTTCATGCTTTCAGTCACTGCACATGAGATGTTTATGAAGCAGCAGATTTCATTTCTGCAATTGGACCATTTCTGCACATGCTGCTGGGTTCCGAATTCTGTTTCTGCAGTCCTTTATTTCTGAAAATTGCCTTCGGTTGTTGTTCCATGTTCCTTTATTTCTGCAGTAACTCCATTAAGTTCTGCAACTTTTATTTCTGCACTCGAAAGGAATTGCTGCATATTTCCTATGTTTCCTGCATCTTTTGAATTCAGATTTTCTTTCAGCTGTCTCTGGAATTCTCGGCTACAATTTCTGAAGTTCACAATTGATCTTTGCTTTGCATCCAAGTAGGTTTCTGAAATTTTGTATGTGATCCCTGCATTTCTGGAACTCTGCATTCAGATTTCAATTTTGCACAACTGTTCCTACATTGAGTTGTCTTGACTGATCAGATTTGGATCTTACTTCACTGATACTATCCTTTTCCAAGCTAAGTTGGCTAGTCTCAGCATGAATTAGCATGGTTCCAGTCTAAGCATTCATGTACCAGTTCGGCACATCAATTCTTTCCCTTGCGCAGCAATTTAACTCCAATTTCAGCAAGTGTATCAAGCTTAACCTCCACATTGATTTGTATCGGGATAAACACTCCTTGTAGTGTACTTTTGTGTTTGAATCAGCTTCCATTGCATCAAATCAATTTCTGAATTGTAAATCTCCAATTCAGCACTTTCAGCATTCATTTCTGCACATTGTCCCTGCAGTCCTCCAATTTCTGAAAAGAAACTGCAGTTTATTGCAGTTTCTGCAGTTTTTGTGGTGTCAATCTCCTTAAACAATCTGAGTTGAATCGTGTCATTCATTTGGAATCTGAAATTTCTCCTCATCCTTGCATTTCCTTGCATTTACAGCTTACATTTTCTAGGCTTGATCAATAGGTTACAAGGCTGAATTGTTAGAATCCATTTTGGCACAAAAATTCAGCCCTTGGCACAAGAGTTTCATGTTGCGTGCCAAGATGTTAGAACATCGATTTGTATCAGATTTTCACCAGTTTTTCTGGTGTAGGACAGCTACTGAAGTCTATTGATATCATCTTCAGAATCCTTGATGTTTCTTTGCATTAGTTTGCTTTCCAAAATCATAGTTGTGTTGAGTTGTTTTGTAGTTTGATGTCTGAATTTCATAGTTGGTAATTGTATTAAATTGTTTGCTTCCGAAATTGCAATCACTGCCTTCATTCCTTTGCTTAGCATTTGTTTTACCTTTGAAATCAGAATTGGTCCAAAATTGATTAAGTGTTTTAGTGGATTAAGTGTCAATTGGTTGAATCATTAAATGCCATCACTTGATTTGTCATGAGTTAAGTTTCCCTTCTTTTCATTTCACTTTCATATCTGAATAGCAACCCAAAACCCAATTTTGATTTGAAACCCGAAAACACAAACGACAGCTAAATACAAGCACGAGTCAAATTATATCAACTAGCCCCGAGAAAAATACGACCTGTGGCCCCTATATTACATTTTCATACTTTTGAGTTGTAAAAGGGTTTCCAGCATTCATTTATAAATTCTAAATTTGAGGCCCACATTCGTGACAGTATATTTTGGGCTCGTCAAATTTTTGGCGCCGTTGCCGAGGAAGCAACTAGTTGATTTGTTTGATTTTTGCTTGTATACTTTTTGATATATCATTGGGTTCTATTTTTTGTTGCTTATTCTTTTGTATACGGGTACTGCCATTTTTCTTGTTTGTTTTGTGACAGGGGTGCAGGTTCAAAATGTTTTCATCCACTTATCAGCAGCCGTGTCCACACTTTTAGCAGACCCAGCAAGAATTTCAACAGCCCTATTCTAATTTCCAGCAACCAAATCAGTTTTTGCAGCCACCACAACAATTTCAACCGGATCTTCAGCCAATTCAACCAATTTTCCAGAATTTTCAGAATGGGCAGCCCCAATTTCAAATTTTCAGCCCCACTTTCAGTAATTTCAGCCTAACTTTCAGCCACTTTATCAACAAGATCAGTCACAATTTCAACAATATCAGCAAGGGCAACCTTTCCAAAATTTTCAGCCATGGCAACAAGAATTTCAGCCCACTCAACTTCAGTATTCACCACCACAAATTCAACCTCAGATACAAGAATTCCAGGGCTACAATTTTCAGCAATTTCCACTAAGTGGTGAACCAACTTTTCAGCAGTTTAATCAGTCTGTTCAACCATTTGATCAACCCCCACAGTCTCAATTTCTACAAATGTGTCAACAAGAGCTTCAAAACATCGAAAGGCAAATGAAACAAGTGGCTAATGATTTGAATCAGATAAAAGCCCAAAGAGTAGAACAATTAGCTTCTCAAGCTATTTTTAATTCTGAGAGCCCCGGAGTTGGTTTTATATCAGTTCAAGGTGACCCTAGTGCATGGCAAAGTCCTTCTTCAATTAATCCTGCAAATTTAGTAGTAGAAGAAGAAGAAGAATACATTAAAATCTGGGTACCTACAGCATGCATCCCTCCGGAGACTCCTATTCAAAATCCAATTTCAAATGTTTCAGCTCAAGAAGAAGAAACTGAAGCTCCACAGGACCATTCTAGACTTTTATTTTCTGATGATAGCATTATTGATGGTCCTAATTTTTCTGACACTGTCGTTGCAGATATTACAGGAGAAGCATGCAGAGGAGATGATTCCATAGGTGTAGGGGATTGCACTAAGCCCCAGGGACCACCACAAGACTCAGAGAATGAACCAGAAAGTGTAGGGACTTGCATGGTAGAAGCAAGCACCTAAGGATCACCAGTTGATTGTCCACCAGAGCCTGAGACTAAAGAGGAGCATGTACATGACCAGGAGGAGATCACAGATACATCTACTATTATGGAACCTTCAGGTATTATCCAGCACGCTCAGGTAAGTATTTCTCCTCTTTATTCAGAAAAATGCAGTGAGGTACCTAACACTGACTTTATTGATTCTGATGTATTTATTGATATACCTTGTGTAGAAATTGTTTGTGAAAATCCAATAGAGGTACCAAACATTGATGTTATTCATCATGCATTACTTGACACATCCATTGTAAATATGAATTGCGAAATAATTTTAGAGGCACCCATAATTGATGTAGTTTTTTATGATGAATCACTCAATACATCTTTTGTGGATATGGATAGTGAAAATTTTTTTGAAGTGCCTGAAATGGATGTTATTTATTTTGATGAATCTCTTGTTATGTCTTATGCTGAGAATGAATGTGAAAGACTTTTAGAGATACCTGATATTGATTTGATTGGCTGTGATACATTGCATGATACACCCTTGATTGAAAATAATTGTGAAATTTCTATTGATGAGCCTGAAATTGATTTCTTTATTTGTGATGAGTATCTGGATGCCAATTTTGTAGAACATGATTTTGAAAATTTTATTGAGGCACCACAAATTGATATAATTGAATATGATGCAGTTTTGGATTCATTACATGCAGAGACTGAACTTATATCATTTCTTTCTGACCCTGAACGCTTGAGAGAGGTATTACATTGTTTTGCAGGGTCCAGAAGACTCCAGGAGTGGGTGCTCCAACTGAACAGACTTCAGCCTCCTGGAAGGACTTCTGAAAGGCATAAAGAAGGAGGAGATTATTTTACTTTAATTCGAAGCACTCCAGTCCTTCAATGGCTCTTCAACCTAAATCGCCTGCGGCCACCGGAGCAAATTTTTGAAAAGTTCAAGTGTGGGGGAGTCCTAAATCTCCCAGCCACCCAGACTCCTCCACTACCAAGATGGAGGCTGCTTCTTGATAGACTCCGTCCACCAGAATAAAGGGGAGTTTGATTCTTCTTGTATTTTCTTTTATTTCATTTTTTTTTCATTTTCATGCTTCCTAGAATTAGAATTTTCCTTTGAACTGAGTCCTTGTAAATAAATGCATGATATTTCTTTTGTCACTTTTTCTTGCATGAGTAGAAATAAAAATATCCCTCTAGGTTATCTCCATAGCATTTTAGAGTCTTTTGAAAATAAATTAAATTTGGTTGTTAAAACTTAGGATTTGAGCTAATGGATGAATTCTTGGATGCTTGAGTACTACTTGCTTTAGATTCTTAATTGAGAACTTGGGATGAATTATTTTGACCTAGTGAGAATTAGCCTTATTTTTGTGACACACTTATGTTATTGTACTCTAGAACTTGCTTAGGTTCTTTCAAAATCATATTTCAATGATTGGATCACATCTATAGAAACTAATCCATTTGTTTACCTTTCCATTTCAATTTTGACAAAAATCATGTTTATTCCATTTTTCTTTACTTATGTCTTACTCTTACCCTCACTTTTCATTGGACTTGTTGTTTGGAATGTTTCTTGATGTTATTTTGCCCGAGACGGACAAAGATTCAAGTGTGGGGGAGTGACTAATGTTTTGGATGCATTTCAACTCGAAAAAAATTTTTTTTTTGCCAAGTTGAAGCCAAAAGGTGCCAAGTGAGTTGAATTTGAATTTCGAAAATGAGCAAAGGATGGAAGCAAGTGGAGCATCTAGAGTCTTTATCATCAATTGAAGATCCAAGTAGCAATGAAAAATCTGCAAGAGAAAAAAATTGGCATGCAAAAGAAAAGAATTTGTGCCAAAGTGATGAAAGAAACCAAGTGTCAATTTGAGTTTGGGAAGTGACGTTTTTCTTTCATTTTGAATCCGGCTGCAACATGCTGATCCAAAGAAGAAATGGTGGATCCTTTGATGTTTTAGATCAGAACAGAGCTGTCACCAAAAAGTCAGAAGCTCACGGCAGAGTAAAAACAAAAGAAGCAGAAAAAATCAGTGAAGAGAATTGAGAAAGCATTTTGTATTAACTAAGGGCTGAATTGGTTTCCATAGGGCATGTATTTGAAGCTCACGGCATGTTGGAATGGAGTCAAGTTCTGAACAAGGATTTGGGGAGCATTAGCACAACAAGATTGAGCAAAATGGAAACCAAGAATAGAAGTTAGCAGCTGGACAGATCTGAAATCAAGAAGAAAAAAAAATTGAGGAAAGCTGTGCCAAGTTCTTAAATGGCACACAATTGCAGCTATATATTGGCTGTAATTTCAGAAAATTGCAGCTGTAGAGTGCTAGAATTTGAATAGCAGCTGAAACAAGCTGAATTCCAGCTGAAAACAAGTTGAATTGGAGCTACATTGAGGCTGATCAGAAGCTGAACTCAGCTGGAAAAAGCAGTTTTTTTGTGCAGATTGGTGCCAAGTTGAAGCTGAAATTTGATTTTTTCCAAGGCTGTGAATCACGAAATGAAGTGGATGAATTTATCATAGATTGAAGCACATCACAGCCTATCAGAACAAGAAAGGAATTTGGATGCTAGGATTTTCGAAGTTGAGAAAATGCATCAAAAGGGAAGGGCTGAATTCAATGTGATGATTTGATTTTTGAGTGGAACATTTAAGGCTACCACTGTCAATTGTTACAAACACTTTTGCTATTTGATGTCTAGGGTTCTCTGATACAAAGCTGATCCGAAATGCTCCATTAGAAGGTTTGAGAGCAAAAAAAAAAAAAAAACAGAAGACAGTTTGAAAAACAGAAAAAAAAACAAGGAAACCAAATGGCACACCTTTGAAATTTTGGCACCCTGATTCAATGGAGCTTTCTCATCAGAATTACATCCTTGCATCACCACATTCTGACCTCACTAGAGAAGGAGAAAGAAAGAAAGAAAAAAAAATGATGAGAAAAGAAAAAGAGAGAAACAAAGTGGACACAAGTGAACTTTGGCACCATGAAATCAAGTGAAGTTTCTCACATCCAAATCAAATTCTTTCCTCCATTACATTCTGAATTCACTAGAGAGAAAGAAAGAAAGAAAAAAAATCTGAGAAAAGAGTGAAAGAAGCAAGGTTGGCACAAAAATTGAAACTTGACACATTGAGATCAAATGGAGTTATTTTTCATCCAAATCAAAGGCAATTACTTAAATTTGACTTCACCACACTCTTGATATCATTAGAGGACTGTCAAGATGGGGCAAGGCACATTGGAAACATTTTTTTAAACAACCAAGTCCTCCACTCCATCAAAATTTTCTATTTTCTTAGTCTTTATTTCATTTCTCACCATTTTTCATGTTTTCCTTTGTTTTTATAGTTGTTGATTCCAATCATGAATAATGGTGGAGAGTAGATAATAAGCAAGCCTATGGTAGTGCAAGAATCATATGTGTTTGAGTGAGCTCCACTTCCATCATCAAGTTAGAACTTAAGGAGAGAGCCACCAAAATTTTCCTTGAAAGGCTATGAGTTAGATTCATCTCAATGACTCATGATGGATGAAAAGGCTAAGTTGTTGATTTAAGGACAAGATACTAATCCATAGAGCTTAGATTTATGAGAATTGACAACCTTAGGTAATTTCTTTTCATTGCTTCTAATTATGCTTAAGAAAATCTAGGGGATACATATTTAGTAGTTTCGCGAGACGCTCAAGCTTAAGTGTGGGGGAGTTGATAAGCACCATATTATTGATTATTTTAATTGCTAAAATCCATGTTTGACCATGTTTTTATTGCTTAATTATGATTTTACCCTAGGTTTTGGAACTTTATCTTATTTTGGACTTAATTGCAAAATTACACATTTTTGGATATTTGGCCACTAATTTTTTGATATATTTTTGTAGGCATGAAAGGATCCTGGACCTAGGGCATACTGGGTCAAACCTGAGTCGGATGTGAA
>JAGFNQ010003989.1:248639-303092 GCA_024364735.1 Boesenbergia rotunda | reverse complement strand
TCCCTTGAATGGCTCTTGAACCTGAATCGCCTTCGGCCACTGGAGAAATTTTTAACAAAGTTCAAGTGTGGGGGAGCCCGAATTCACTCAGCTACCCATGTTCCTCCACTACCAAGATGGAGGCTACTGCTTGATAGGCTCCGTCCACCAGAATAAAGGGGAGTTTGATTTTTCTTGTATTTTCTTTTATTTCATTTTTCATTTTCATGCTTTCTAGAATTAGAATTTTCCTTTGATTGAGTCATTGTAAATACCATGTCTTTTCTTTTAGCACTTTTGCATGAGTAGAAATAAAAGTATCCCTTTAGGTATTCTCCATAGCATTTTAGAGTCTTTTGAAAACAAATTAAATTTGATTGTTAAAACTTAGGATTTGAGCTAATGGATGAAATCTTGGATGCTTGAGTACTACTTGCTTTAGATTCTTAATTGAGGACTTGGATGAATTATTTTACCTAGTGAGAATTAGCCTTATTTTGTGACACACATATGTTATTGTACTCTAGAACTTGCTTAGGTTCTTTCAAAACCATATTTCAATGATTGGATCACATCTATAGAGGCTAATCCATTTGTTTTCCTTTCCATCAATTTTACAAAAATCATGTTTATTCCATTTTTCTTTACTTATTTCTTACTCTTACCTTCACTTTTCATTTGGACTTGTTGTTTGGAATGTTTCTTGATGTTATTTTGCCCGAGACGGACAAAGATTCAAGTGTGGGGGAGTGACTAAAGTTTTGGATGCATTTCAACTCGAAAAAAAAAATTTTTTGCCAAGTTGAAGCCAAAAGGTGCCAAGTGAGTTGAATTTGAATTTCGAAAATGAGCAAAGGATGGAAGCAAGTGGAGCATCTAGAGTCTTTATCATCAATTGAAGATCCAAGTAGCAATGAAAAATCTGCAAGAGAAAAAAAATTGGCATGCAAAAGAAAAGAATTTGTGCCAAAGTGATGAAAGAAACCAAGTGTCAATTTGAGTTTGGGAAGTGAAGTTTTTCTTTCATTTTGAATCCGGCTGCAACATGCTGATCCAAAGAAGAAATGGTGGATGCTTTGATGTTTTAGATCAGAACAGAGCTGTCACCAAAAAGTCAGAAGCTCACGGCAGAGTAAAAACAAAAGAAGCAGAAAAAATCAGTGAAGAGAACTGAGAAAGCATTTTGTATCAACTAAGGGCTGAATTGGTTTCCATAGGGCATGTATTTGAAGCTCACGGCAGGTTGGAATGGAGTCAAGTTCTGAACAAGGATTTGGGGAGCATTAGCACAACAAGATTGAGCAAAATGGAAACCAAGAATAGAAGTTAGCAGCTGGACAGATCTGAAATCAAGAAAAAAAAATTGAGGAAAGCTGTGCCAAGTTCTTAAATGGCACACAATTGCAGCTATATATTGGCTGTAATTTCAGAAAATTGCAGCTGTAGAGTGCTAGAATTTGAATAGCAGCTGAAACAAGCTGAATTCCAGCTGAAAACAAGTTGAATTGGAGCTACATTGAGGCTGATCAGAAGCTGAACTCAGCTGGAAAAAGCAGTTTTTTTTGTGCAGATTGGTGCCAAGTTGAAGCTGAAATTTGATTTTTTCCAAGGCTGTGAATCACGAAATGAAGTGGATGAATTTATCATAGATTGAAGCACATCACAGCCTATCAGAACAAGAAAGGAATTTGGATGCTAGGATTTTCGAAGTTGAGAAAATGCATCAAAAGGGAAGGGCTGAATTCAATGTGATGATTTGATTTTTGAGTGGAACATTTAAGGCTACCACTGTCAATTGTTACAAACACTTTTGCTATTTGATGTCTAGGGTTCTCTGATACAAAGCTGATCCGAAATGCTCCATTAGAAGGTTTGAGAGCAAAGAAAAAAAAAGAGAAAAACAGAAGACAGTTTGAAAAACAGAAAAAAAAACAAGGAAACCAAATGGCACACCTTTGAAATTTCGGCACCCTGATTCAATGGAGCTTTCTCATCAGAATTACAGCCTTGCATCACCACATTCTGACCTCACTAGAGAAGGAGAAAGAAAGAAAGAAAAAAAAATGATGAGAAAAGAAAAAGAGAGAAACAAAGTGGACACAAGTGAACTTTGGCACCATGAAATCAAGTGAAGTTTCTCACATCCAAATCAAATTCTTTGCTCCATTACATTCTGAATTCTAGAGAGAAAAAGAAGAAAAAAAATCTGAGAAAAGAAAAGAAGCAAGGTTGGCACAAAAATTGAAACTTGGCACATTGAGATCAAATGGAGTTTTTTTCATCCAAATCAAAGGAATTACTTCAAGTTTACTTCCACACTTTGATATCATTAGAGGACTGTCAAGATGGGGCAAAGCACATTGGAAATATTTTTGAGCAACCAAGTCTCCCACTCTATCAAATTTTTCCATTTCCTTGATTTTTATTCCATCTCTCACCATTTTTCATGTTTTCCTTTGTTTTTATAGTTGTTGATCCTAATCATGAATAATGGTGGAGATTAGATAATAAGCAAGCCTATGGTAGTGCAAGAAGCATATGTGTAAGAGTGAGCTCCACTTCCATCATCAACTTAGAACTTAAGAGAGAGCCACCAAAACTCCCTTGAAAGGCTAGTGATTTAAATTCATCTCAATGACTCATGATAGATGAAAAGGCTAAGTTGTTGATTTAAGGACAAGATACTAATCCATAGAGCTTAGATTTATGAGAATTGACAACCTTAGGTAATTTCTTTTCATTTGCTTCTAATTATGCTTAAGAAAGCCTAAGGGATACTTATTTAGTTTTTCGCGAGACGCTCAAGGTTAAGTGTGGGGGAGTTGATAAGCACCATTTTATTGATTATTTTAAGTGCTAAATCCATGATTGACCTATGTTTTTATTGCTTAATTTGATTTTACCCTAGGTTTTAGGATTTCTATTATTTTGGACTTAATTGCAAAATTACATAATTTTTGGATTATTTGGCCACTAATTTTCTGATATATTTTTGTAGGCAAGAAAGGATCCTGGACCTAGGGCATATTGGGTCAGATTTGAGTCGGATGTGAACCGGATCGAACTATCAAGCCTACGATTAATCCGGGCCGTCCGATTCAAGAGCGGCTAGATCTGAGCCATCCGGGACGATCTGAAGCAATCCGAGCTAGGGTTAGGGTTGATCAGGCTATATGATCAAGATCTGAAGGTTTCATCCCAATCAGAGCTAGATCAACCGTTGGATCAAGCAAGGAGGGCTCTAGAGCGTCCAATCACAGATAGAGTTGATCTGGACCATCCGTTGCATATCTGGAGGATCCGAGCTACCACAAGGCAGATCCTGACCCCAGATCATCATCATAAAAGTTTGGCTCAAATCAGACCAAGATCTACCGTTGGATCTTCTCAAATGATCACAGCCGTCCATCGATTCCTATTTAATCAGAAAACTCCCCAGCGCTTCTCCCGTCGTGTCTCCGCCGCTACTGTAGCCTTCACCGTTTCTTCTTCGTTTTCCAGTCGATTTTCTCCATTTCCGGGGCGCGACCCCTCGATTCTTCATCAGATCATCTTCTGGAGCTTTGGAAGTCAGTTGATTGGAGAATTAGCTCAATTTCGCGCCGGACAGAGTTATTTGAGGGTTTCGGGGCTCTGTGGTCCGAACACTGAGATCTTCGCCACAGTCCATTTCCGATGATCTGAGCACTTGTAGGGGTTCTCAAGTGACCTCAGGTTGTTCCCAAATCACCATCGCAGCTCCACAAACGAAGATCGAAGCGTTTGGATTGGAAATTCCCAGCTTGCGCAGTTTGAGCAGAATTCACTAATCCAATCTGAATTCCACTGATTTGCTGTGCCTAGGGGTTCGAAGCCAGCTCTTGCTTGACGACCAAGAAGAATTTGAGCTTAGGGAAGATTGAGGAGTAGCTTAGATAGTTTATTTCATTGTTTA
The DNA here is from genome assembly GCA_024364735.1 of Boesenbergia rotunda. Taxonomy (NCBI): domain Eukaryota; kingdom Viridiplantae; phylum Streptophyta; class Magnoliopsida; order Zingiberales; family Zingiberaceae; genus Boesenbergia; species Boesenbergia rotunda. The sequence goes on along the minus strand of JAGFNQ010003989.1, from coordinate 299,179 downwards.
GCTGTAGATTTCATTTCTGCCGTGAGCTTCTGTTTAGTTTCTGCAATTAGATCAGCAGCTTAATTCAAGTTACTGAATTGTTCTAGCTTAATTAGATTCAATTCTTGCAAGTAGTTAGCTAGTTAACTTGTTTAGATAACAATTAGATTCAATTTCAGTAGTTTGAAGCTCAAATCCTTGCGTGCCAATTAGTTTCAGCGTATCAGATAGCTGTCCTGTTTTCTGCTTGCGTATCAGCCTTTCCATTGAATTCTTGCATGTTGTTCCAAGCTTGCTTTAGTTTCACTCTTTGAATTCATCTTGCAGTTTTGTTTCATTCCCATAGCTATCGAATTTGATTTATGCACTTAGTTAGTTAATTCCGTATCAATTGGATTCATCCTTGCACATCAATTTCTGCATAAATTGATTTCTGGGGTCTCAATTCAGTAAACTCAGCTTTTGTCTGAATCGAAATGGAGTTTTAGACCTGAGAACTTAACCTTACCAGTGATCAGTTACTTCTGAAGATTTATTCAGCTTGTGCCATGTTTTCTCAGCTGGTTTCTCAATTTTATTGTGGCAGTTGTGATTTTATCTGCATTTCCAGTTTTAGTTCTTGCAATTGAAATCAGTTAACTTTAATTCTTTGGAATCTTATGCGACATTAGTTTGGAGTGCTGCTGCATTTCTGCAGTGATTTCTGCAAGTCTTTTCAGCTGTTGCAATTGCAATTATCCTTGCGCATCCTTCATTTCTGCATATTCTTTGCCTCTGAATCCAGTAGTTACTTTTCTCTGTGTGCCAAACTTTATCTCATTCCTGCACTTTGTGCCAATTGATAACTCAGCATTTGATTGGTGCCAAGTTGAACATGGTTCGTGTGTGTCATTGCAATTGAATCAAGCTTGTTTTGAACTCAATTTGATCAGAAATTTCAGGTTTAAAATCTGCAACTTCAATTACAGTTTCTGCACAACCATTCACTTCTGAAGTTTACATTTTACTTGTTAGTTTTCACATCCACTTACCTCATATCAGTTCCTTCCCATCAGTCTAGAGTTCTGCATTCGTTTCTTAAAGCCTATAAAGCAGTTTGCTAAAGTTTCAATTACATTTCTGCAAATGTATCAGCTTGGATGTGCTGAAGGTTGTATCAAATGAACTGAATTTTGTATCAGAATTAGTAGCTCTAGGAATCTTGCTGAAGTAAATTCATGTATCGATCTCAGTTTGGTTATATGCTGTGTATTTGATATGAATCTGCAATCCTGTCTTCAAGTTGCTGAAATTCTGCATTTGTGTCAACTTGTACATTCAGTTTTATTCCTGAATTGAGCAGCTGCTAAGTTTTAACTTTCTCCATTCATTTTGGAATTTCTCTTCACTGGCAGCTTGGCCTTTCAAGCTAAATTGATCAGCTACGAATTCCTGATTTGTTTGTGCCAAATTCATTTGCTCCACATCAGATTTCTTAAGTTGGTATCAAGATTGTTAAATTGTTGCACTTTGTATCAAGTAAAGCATAGGCATTGGTTTTGTATCCATTTGGTTGAAGATTGATTTCCAATTGGTTTGTTTTGAATAATAATCCTTGAAGAAGTTCTTTGCATTAGCATCAATCGAAATTGGCTTGAACTCATAACAGATTGGTTTTCTGAATTAGGCTAAGTGCATTTAAGTTTCCAAATTATTTGAGTTCATTGCTGGAATCACTTGGGTTAAGTTCAATAGCCGAGTCCTTGCTTTTTCATTGAGTTTTTATTTCCAATTGCAACCCAAAACCCAATTTTGATTTGAAACCCGAAAACACAAACGACACCTAAATACAAGCGCGAATCACACAACGTCAACTAGCCCCGAGAAAAATACGACCTGTGGCCCCTATATTACATTTTCATGCTTTTGATTGTAAAAGGGTTTCCTCCAGCATTTCATTAATATTTAAATTTGATGAGCCCATACATTTCGTGACAACTTTAATTAGTATATTTGAGCCCATATCTAAAATAACTCGTTAAAGGAAAATACTCTTCATTGCTGGTTGACTCGGAAGCATTACAAAAAGAAGAGCCCCAACCGGCGGCTTAGGATTACACGGTTAACATTTAGGTAAAAGGCTGGAAGAAGTCTTTGGGTAGCAGCTCCTTGACCCGGCTCACTTGGACGGCATTGATAGGAAGGTCGGCAGGCAGATGGCCGCTCTCTTGGAGCTGCAGAACAGCGCTTTCTAAGCCCATCTTGAACATGCCAGATGTCCGCTTGCCCAACTGATTGCCGAACTCTTTAGAATTGATGTAAGCCAAGCGGTGTGCGTCCATCCGGGTGGGCTCGCCTTCTTGATGCAGCTTCAGGCTGTCAATTTCCGCCCGGAGGTTAACTAGCTCCTTGTCCTTCTCCTCCAAGGCAACTGCTTGAGAGGCCAGCAGTCCTTCAGACAAGCGGAGCTCGTCTTCTTGGGCGTCTAAAGCCTTCTCCTTGGCATTTAAGTCCGACTCCCGAGTCGCCAGCTCCTGCTCTTTTTCATTCAGGGTCATCCGGAGCTCCTCCGAAGACTTCATCATCTTGTCCAGTTCCGCCTTCAAGGCTTGGGCCTCGACAGCCTTCTTGCCGAGGTCCGATCGGGCATGACGCTGCATAGCCAAAGCCTTCTTCCTCTCCTGCTCAAGGGTCGCGTGCAGGGAGGAAGATCGGGCATACGCCCGCTCGGCTGCCTCCGCTCGGGTGGTTTCCTCCGTCAGTCGTGCCTCGGCGGAACGGAGTTTCTCCTTAAGGTCCAGTATCTCCGAACGGAGAATAGCTGTACCCTCTTCGCTGGCCGGTAAGTTAGCGTGCGCCTGGCGGAGCTCCAATTCCGCGAGCTGCCGCTCGGCCGCTCGGCGTCTCCTGGTGTTGATAACCAAGGAATAGGCGACGCTCGAGCAGGAGGCCCAAAACTGCAATAAAAATGTTAGAAAGAAGCAAGGTGATTAAGCCTCGAAGCATCCGACTTACATGCGTAGCGTCCTGAAGGAATTGGTCTGCCAGTCGGATCGGGGGTCTGGAAGTCCCCTCCCTCATACCCTGCTCCCAGCAGTCTGCCAAATCCCCGTAAAGGGTAAGCCGCTGCTGGACTTCGAAGGGGGTCGCTGGGTCGACCGAGGGGAGATATACGCCATAGCCACACGGCTGCGAACGCCGTTCCCCCGAACGAGACGAACCCGGTGCATCAGCTGACCGGCTCGCTCTAGCCGGGCTGGCAGTGGCCTCTGCAGGTTGAGAGGGAGAGCCCGTCGCTGAAGTCCTCGGGCGCCTCTGCAGAGGTTCCGGGTCGGGAGATTCAGAAGAGGACCGGCCTACCTCCGTCGGCTCCTCAATACGGATAGAAGCGCTAGCCTTCCGCTTGGAAGGCTGGGACTTCTCCATGGAAGGCTGAACCTTCTGCTTGCCGGAGGATCTTGCAGGGGCAGAAGATTTTGATGAGCCGACCGGCTCCCTAGAACCAGTCGTCGCTGGTTGGGCAGAAGGAGCCTGAGGGGCGGGCTCCGCGCTCTCAGGAATCGTAGGTTGGTCGGGCAGACTGGCCTGGCGCAGACGCAGTTGTTCGGCCGCCCGGGCGTTTAATTCTTCGTCATCCAGGCCCATGGCCTCATCGAGGGCCGTTTCCCACATCATCTCGGCTGCAAAATCAGAAGATGTTGAGTTAGGGACAAAGAAGTACGAAACAAAAAATGACTTACAGAAGGTGCCGGGTAGGGCGGCAGGCACTCGGCTTAGCCCAAATATGTACAAGACGGCGTCGTTGAGAAGTTTCATGCCGTCGAAGTGTAGGCCACCGAGTAGAGAAGCAGCCATTATAAATAAGGGGTCGGATTTAAAGTTTCTTAAGAGAGCTATAGGGGGCATGTCTTCGACCCATCCGATCGGGAACCCAGGGCTGGTCGGAGGGCTTATGAAGAAGAAATGAGTTTTCCATCCCTTATTCGAGGAAGGAATATTCTCCACTATGGATAATTTGGCCCGGGCTTGGAGAAAGAAATTCCCGACCTCCTGTTTCTTCGGGTAATAAAAGAAATAGAGAACCTCCGGTCGGAGGGGGACTCGGTAAAGGGTAAAGAGAACTATTATGTTACACAATATACGAATGGCGTTGGGAGAAAGCTGGAAGATAGGAACATGGAAGAAGTTACAGAAGTCTACAATAAAGGGATGAAGAGGGTAGCGCAGGCCAGACATATGTTGGTCCCGGAAAAACACAAAGAAGCCGGTCGGGGGATTGTGTGGCCTGTCAGCCTTTGTAGGAACGACAATGTGGTAATTTTCAGGGATGTCGTAGGCCAGTCGGAGGTCGGAGATGGTCTCGTCGTGAAGGGAAGATTCGACACAGGTATACCACGCAAGGGCAGCCATGGAGCAGAAAGAAAGGGAAGAAAAGGGAGAATCTGACCGTAGGTGGTGGTGGAAAGGATTAACCGACGGAGAAGCAAGAGGGCGGCGGCGACACGCGAAGACGGCGGCGAGGAGTGAGAAGCACCGAGATAGAGAAGAGAACAGTGAAGAGCAAATGAGGGTTTCGGCGAATGTGGAGGCCTATTTATAGCTAGGCCGGAAGAAGGGAGACCGTCCGATGGCGGTCCACGTGTACGGAGATCGCCTCATCCATGCCGTTGGGGCGTCCCACGATCAGTCTCGAAAAGACGTGCCGCAGGCGCTGACGTTGCCTGCTGCGGCGGTAGGGCGCGTCGTCGTGTCGGCCAGTCGGAAGCTGCCGCGTGGCGGAAAGAATTACACGCGTTAATGGCCATTAAAAGCCCGTAATCATGGGGATAAATAGCATCCCGGTCGGCCAGCCAGCGTGCGCCACGTGGCCCGGTTCATTAAAGCTGAGGTGATGCCGTTATGGCGCCGGTCGCATCGGGCATATCACATCACCTCATTCGACTTAGAATGTCTCGTCTCCATTAATTGACTGACTCGGGCTATCCCGAGAAAATCGTCTTGGGGCGCGTGACACTCCACATTTCTTGCGACTTAAGGCAAACATTCTCCCGCCTAAACGTGTTCAGCATACGCCCCTCTTGACTAATAACATTCGTCCGGTCGGACACATTAACAATTTACGAGGACGTGGCGGCCCACGTTCCTCCGGTCAAAATCTTCATCCGTCCGGACATCTTCATCCTGTCAATGGCTAGTCGGGAATGCTTGGCGGCCCACGCTCCTCTCGACTAACAATCTTTTTCCGCCCAGACAGGGCAGACATACACAGCCTCAGCTGTTGAGCATCGTGTTAAGCCGGCCAGATATTAAAAGGGCAAAATCGCTCGGCCGCGGAATGGTGGTACACACTTGTAGTCCAGTCAGTCGGACTGATCGCCTCCTTCGACTAGACTTGAGGGGAAGGCTATTGATCCCGCCCTATCTTTGGCACCGTACGGACAGCCAACGTGGCAAACGGCATGGCTGACTTCAGGGTCCACGTCATTGTGCAGGTAGCCAGCTGGACACCCTAGCTGGACCCAGGGTCTATGCCAGCCAATCGGACGCAAGGTGGCCGGTCAGAATAAATATAGCGGTCCTCCTATCGGTAAAACCCGTCCGGCCACATTAAGGCTTACACGCCTAATCGTTTAGTCGGGTACTGCCGCCTGGCCACATAAGGGCTACACGCCTCGGTTAGTCGGGTATTGCCGCCCGGCCACATTAAGGCTTACACGCCTCGTTCATCCGAGTGCATCCGCCCGGCCGTCCTTTATGCCCATGCTTGATATCCATCCGGGCGTGCCGTCCCGGTGTCCACTCGGGCACTCTCGCGGAATCACCCTGGGATAAAGACAAAATACACCTGCACCAGCTGCAGATAACAGGCCGTCACCACTCGTGCGAACTGACACTCTCTGACAGGCGCCGCCTGTCAAAGACTGACAGAAACCTGTCTTTGTCCTCACATAAGACAAATAGTATACGACAAAGATGGTTGGTTACGAATCGACATAATCATACAATATCTTCTGACCCTGTCAGAGAATCCTGACACAGGTCATACTCAAATCGACATAATCATGCAATATCTTCTGACCCTGTCAGAGAATCCTGACACAGGTCATACTCAAATCGACATAATCATACAATATCCTCTGACCCTGTCAGAGAATCCTGACACAAGTCAGACTTGGTCCTTTTCCCCGGCTATATAAGCCACTCCCCTCCTCATTATCAGGTACGCGCGCGAAGCCCCTCGTCTACCTACTGCATCATTTCTACTGTTCATCGGAGTACTGACTTGACCGTCGGAGTACCTTGCTGGGACGCTTCCCGGCTAGGTTGCTAACGGTCATCTTCCTCAGCAGGTCCACCTCCAATCGGTCGGCCGTGCACCAGGCGACATCCACTTCCGTTCGGTCGGAGGATACCCCCTACGACGCTGTCATTCTGCGCGAGGACGTCCCGTCGGCATCCACGTCATTCATCGCTACACCGTCATCCGGTTGCGGCTCCACTACGCTCGGCGACAGGATCATTGACAATGGCCGAAGCATAGCAGCGGCTAGCTCGAAATCCGGAATATAATAGCGTCTTGAAGGCTGAGGCACAACAACGCAGTTCGGAAGCCGAAATGTGACAATGGCACGAAGGTCAAAACACAACAACATGACTACGAGGCCGGAACACAATAATACGACTCGGAGGCCCGAGCAGCACCGGAAGCATACAAAAGCGTGGGATCTACAGCGAAGATGTCCGGCTCTGCGCGGGAGGTGGCAACGACAGCCAGATCTATGCCGGAGGTGGTGGCAATACCCAGATCTCTGCCGGAGGTGCCCGGGTATGTGTTGGAGATGGCGGTAGTGGCGGATCTAGGCCGGAGGTAGTCGAATCTTTGCTGGAGGTGGCTGACAGCGAGGGATCTAGATCGGATATAGCTGAATCTGTGCCAGAGGTGACCGGCAGTGGTGAATCTAGGCTAACCATGGTCGGATCTGTGCAGGAGGTGGCCAGCTGGAGCGGTAGATCTACGCTAGATGTGGTCATATCTGTGCTGGCGTGGTGGATCTGGGTCCGATCTATGCCAGCTTGGCATTGGCGTGGCTGGCAGTGACGAAAAGGAGAGGCAGGTGGCATCAAGGGCGGCCATCGTCGGAGGCTGCGGCTAGCCAAGGCGGCAGTTTGATCATGGGAGGAGAAAGGAGTGAGGCGGTTGCTAGAGTGAGGGAGGAGAGGGAGGTGTGGCCGGTGTCGGAGGCAGCTGACGTCAGAGGCAACGAGGAAGAGAGGAGAGGGAGGGTAAAAGAGATTATATATGTTAATTAACAGATTCTTTATTAACAGATTCTTTATTAATCTATTAATTGACAGATTCTTTATAAATCTGTTAATTAACAGTTTCGTTATTAATTTTTCATTTGACTAGGTCTCCTAAGGTCCCTATAAATTGTGTATCTCATGGACAAGTTTTTTTAATCAAGAAAGTTATTTTGTTATCTCTTTCTTTCTTCTACCTCTTTTCTCTCTCTACTTCTTCTATTCTAATATGGTTTCAGAGCCATAGCTCCTCATACCTTACGTGACGCTATTTTTATGCAACGTCTTTCTTCTTCTTCATGTGATACTTGCTATCACCAAATTTTTTTTCATCGTCCTCTATTTTTTTATTTTTGATCGTCATCCTCGTTCCTCGTTTTTATCACCCGCCAACTCATGACGGGAAAGTAGAGGAAAAGAGGAATAGTCTCCTTACCTTTTGGCCCAAGCCACAAGAATTTTTGGTTCTTTATTATTATTTTGATGTCGAATGTTGAGAGATGTCAAATTTGTCTTCAATTTGGACACACTGGTATTCAATGTCCTAAAAGATTTGACAGAACCTTCATCGGTGGTCCTTCAGCTTTAAGAAGATGTCAAATTTGTCTCCAAATTGGACATACTGGTATTCAATGTCCTAAAAGACTCGACAGAACCTTCATCGGTGGCCCTTCAGCTTTAAGAAGATCTTTAACTTCACAAGTCCATCCTAAAGTTCTCTCATCTGTGCCTACTTATGGCAAACCTTCAAAATTTTTATCTACTGAATGGTATATTGACACTGGAGCAACTCATCATGTCACATCAGAATACAATATCTTTACAGAAGTATTACCATACACTGGTTCGAATACGATACAAGTAGGTGATGGCTCAGGTTTACATATTACTAATCTTGGAAACACATACATTCATTTATCTAATCGTACTTTTCACATGCATAACATCTTTCATGTTCCATCCATTATTAAAAATTTACTCTCCGTACGTCAGTTTTCCCTTGATAATAATGTCTTTTTTGAATTTCATCATGATCATTATCTTATAAAAGGTAGAGGAACAAATACTACTGTATTTCTTGGAAAAATAAAAAATGGCCTCTACTATCTTCAAAATTCTTCAATCAAAGCTTTTATTGGTGAACGCACAAATAAACCAGTCTGGCATGCTCGACTTGGTCATCCTTCCCTTCGTATTGTTCAGTCGATCATAAATAGGTTTGATTTACCTACTTCCTTTACTTCATCTCCATCTCATTCATGTCAAGCATGCATGGAATCTAAAAGTCATAAGTTACCTTTTTTTTTCATCTGAACGTGTTTCCAATTTTCCACTTGAAATAATTCATTCGGATATTTGGGGTCCTGCACCTATCTTGTCTAACCAAGGTTTCTTATATTATGTTACCTTCATTGAGCAATTTAGTAAATACACTTGGCTTTATCCTATGAAAATAAAATCTGATTTATTTGATATATTCTGTGATTTTCAAAAACAAGTTCAACGATATTTTAATCACAAAATACTCTCTCTTTATTCTGATTGGGGAGGAGAATATCAAGCTCTTCATCGTCATCTTGTCTCTTGTGGGATTGTTCATCGAGTCTCTTGCCCTCACACTCCAGAACAAAATGGCTCTGTTGAGAGAAAACATAGACATATAGTTGAAACTGTCTTAGCTCTTCTTCATCATGCATCGGTTCCGCGTAAATTTTGGGATGAAGCTGTTTGTACTGCAGTATATCTCATAAATCGACTTCCTACTCCATTGCTCAATTATAAGTGTCCTTTGGAAAAACTTTATAATCAAACTCCTGAATACACCTTTCTTCGAATTTTTGGTTGCGCATGTTATCCATGGTTACGCCTCTATTCTAAACACAAACTTGACTCTCGTTCATTATTATGTGTTTTCCTTGGTTATAGTAATATGCATCATGAGTATCGTTGCTTACATATACCAACTGGACGGATATATACATCACGACATGTTACTTTTGATGAATCTCTATTCCCTTTTTCGGCAGCCTCTTCAATCTCTCCTCCAGATACAGGTGGTACTTTCTTGATGTCACCCAACATTATCAGAAGAGATGTCATCCTAGGTCCTGCTCCGGAGCTCCCTAATAACTCTCCTATACCATCAGAATCACCTCAAGTTACTGCTCCAATTTTAGAAGTCTCACCAGCCAACGATAATATGCTCTCTAGCCCTGGATCCTCGGATAATTCAAGTCCGACAACAAACTCACCCGCCAACGATAATATGCTCTCTAGCCCTAGATCCTCGAATAATTCAAGTCCGGCAACAAACTCACCATGGCAACCCACTTCCTCATCACCATCAACAAGTGATTCAGATGATAATGCTCCTCGTCTCATGCTTCCCTTGAGTGACATATATGCACGATGTCCACCAATGGCCACTCGATATCCTCTTCCTCGAGCTCTAGTGGTTACTTCAAAAACTATTGAACCAACTTGCTTTACACAGGCAAACAAGGATCCAAATTGGCGTAATGCAATGGCTACAGAATTTGATGCACTTCTTCGCAATGGAACATGGAGCCTAGTTCCGCGCACTCCATCTATGAATGTTGTGGGCTCAAAATGGATATTCCGTCTTAAGCATCGAGCTGATGGTTCTCTTGAACGGTATAAAGCTCACCTTGTAGCCAAAGGATTTAGTCAACAACCAGGTATTGAGTTCAATGACACCTTCAGCCCAGTCATCAAAATTACATCTGTCAGATTATTGTTATCAATAGCTATTAGTTCTAATTGGTCTATCCGACAATTAGACGTTTCTAATGTATTTCTTCATGGTATTCTTGAGGAAACAGTTTTTATGGAGCAACCACCTGGGTTTATTCATCCACAATTTCCATCTCATGTTTGGCATCTCAAGAAATCTTTATATGGTCTTCGGCAAGCTCCTCGTGCATGGTTTCATCGATTATCTAAATGGTTACAGGCTCAAGATTTTTTTGGATCAAAAACTGACTCCTCTCTATTCTACAGACATAATGATGGATCTATGATATTTTTTCTTATTTACGTGGATGACATTCTATTAACTGGTAATGATCAAAAGGGCGTCTCAAATTTATTAAGCCTTCACAATCAGGAATTTCCTATTTGAGATTTAGGAAATGCTCATTTTTTTCTTGGTATTGAACTTATTCCACATGATGAAGGTTATATCCTCTCTCAGAGCAAATATATTACTGGGCTTCTTCAAAGAGCTAAAATGGATGGAGCACGTCCGATCTCTATATCTATTGCTCCAAATAATGTCTCTACACCTTCTTCCTCTTCAGTGATGGCTGATCCCCAAGTTTATCGAAGTATTGTTGGAGCTTTACAGTATGTTACTATTCGCGCCCTGATATTACATTTGCAGTAAATCGTGCTTGTCAGTTCATGCATACTCCTACTGAACAAAATTGGGAAGGTGTGAAGAGAATACTTCGTTATCTCAAAGGCACTATTTTACATGGTCTTCTTTTATATCAACATTCATCTCGAGATTTACATGCTTATAGCGATGCGGATTGGGCTAGTTCTCCTGAAGATAGACGATCTACTAGTGGATATGCAAATTTCTTAGACGAAATCTTATTTCTTGGAATTCATAAAAGCAACCTACAGTATCTCGTTCAAGCACTGAATCTGAATATAAAGCTTTAGCCAATGCAAAGTCAAAAATTATTTGGCTTCAATCCCTTCTTTCGGAACTTCATCTTGCATCAGATATTGCACCAAAAATTTGGTGTGATAATATTGGAGCAACATATCTTACATCAAATCCAGTATTTCATGCTCGTACAAAACATGTTGAAATTGATTATCATTTTGTTCGAGAGCGCGTGACAAACAAACAATTATCTGTTTCTTATATCTCTGCAGAAGATCAAATTGCTGATATCTTTACCAAGCCATTATCCAAACAACGATTTAGCAAATTATCATGCAAACTCAACGTCCGAGATCTCTCGTTAAGTTTGTCGGGAGGTAAAAGAGATAATATAATAGTTTCCTTATTAATCTGTTATATTATTATATTATTAGACATTTTCCTTATTAATCTGTTAATTGACAAATTCTTTATAAATCTGTTAATTAACAGTTTCGTTATTAATTTTTCATTTGACTAGGTCTCCTAAGGTCCCTATAAATTGTGTATTTCATGGACAAGTTTTTTCAATCAAGAAAGTTATTTTGTTATCTCTTTCTTTCTTCTACCTCTCTTCTCTCTCTACTTCTTCTATTCTAATAGAGGGGTGGTCGACGTCTGAAGCGGTGAGGAAGAGAGGACAGGGAGAGGCGGCCATGCGCCAGGCACGAGGTGAATGAGGGAGGAAGAGGGAGAGAGGTCACCGTGCCTGCGGGGCTGCCGATGTGGGACAAGGGAGGCGACGACATGATCGCCCCTCCAAGAAAAGGGTTATCGTCGTCCACGAGCCCGAGAACAAGAACCAAGAAAAAATCAAAGCTAAGACCTAAAAAGGGGCAACCCAGTGAAATGACCAAACTACCCCTCTCCCTCCTATATCCCCTCTTTACTCCACATCACAAGCCTCCCATTCGAATCTAGTCGAAGGAGATGTGAGTCCGACTGATTGGACAGTTGTGTTGTAGCGAATCACTAAAATGAGAATGCCCGTAGTCAATGAAACAGAGGAAACCTTGAGAAACATAAAGAATAGAATCTTGAGTTTCGAAACGAGTGACCAAAGTGGTGTCGAGTGAACTACCGTACTGGTGTCAGGTGAGCAACAGTAATGATGCTGAGAGAGCTGCAATACTAGTGTCGATCGAACGACCGTAGTAAAATCATGATATCGAGCGAGAGTTCATATGGAGGCCGAGCGAGCGACGAAAGTGGGGACCGAACAAGTGGCGGAAGCGACACCAAGCGAGCAACTGAGGGGAAGCCGAGCAACCAGCCAAGCAGATCCGAGCAAGCGGCTTTGGTGATCGTGCCGAGCGGGTGGCTGCAATGGTCATGTCGAATAAGTGGTCGAACAGATGCCGAGTAAGCGACGACGGTACTTATTGTTGGGGATCGATGGACCGGCTAGAGGGGGTGAATAGACGGTCACCCACGTTTCGTTGGTTTCTTCCTACCCATTGTTAGTTGCGCAAGCGGAATACAAAACAAACTAACAACTGAGAAACACAAATCGATTATGTGGTTCAGAGATAAAGCTTCTACTCTACGGCAGTCCGTAAGGTGGACGATCCCGATCCGTCGGTGGATGAGTCCCCAAAGACCTCCTACTAGCTTGTGTAGCTCCTTGTGGGTGGAGAAACCTCGCCATAACTTGCATAAGACCTCTGAGCACAAAGACTACTAATTGGCCTTTAATCAAAGCCAATTTCGTCAACCCTAGCCAGCTAAATCGAGCTCCCTTAAATAGAGCTCATGGCTAAACTAGCCGTTACCAGTCGACTGGTGTTGGCACCAGTCGACTGGTCCACCCGAACTCGAACGTTACAACCCAACGTTCGAATTTCAGCCGACACCAGTCGACTGCACAGAGGATCAGTCAACTGATCTTTCTGTGCCCAATACCAGTCGATTACTCCAAGCAGCAGTCGACTGCCCAAACCCTAAACCTAGGGTTTCAACCACGAGTACAGTCACTCAACACTCATACTCACCCGACTAACCTAGACCTAGCATTCTAGCTTCTCTATCAGTCTTTGCGTCCCTTGGATGCCCCTCCATCCTTCACGCCTGACTTTTGAAGCTTCCTTCGACCTCGATCCTTGTTGTCGAGTCTTCCTTTGCCAAGATGTCACTTGGACTTTTCTCCTTCGTACCTGTATCCTACATTCTCACAATGCAACATCAAATACAATAATAAACTTAACTTAAACCTTTACCTAAACATCAGAACTCAAGGTATCTAGATTGTTTCAACAATCTCCCCCTTTTTAATGTTTGGCAACCCATTTAAGTTAGGGAAACAATAACAAAGTCAATGATCATGTATAAATCATGGAACCTCACCTTAGGCTTCCCCTTTACCTAAACTCCCCCTTGATTAGGTTTTCCTTGTAAAGGTACTTCTCCTCCTTTGCCAACAAAGGCTCCCCCTTCACCTAAGCTCCCTCTTTAGTTTGGATTTTTTGCAAAGGTATGTTAGTTTCCTACTTAAACCCAACACTTCTCCCCTTTATCACACATCAAAAAAAGCTCCAACAATATCCTAATTATTAGATTCTTTAACCTTTAATGACCATAATCATTGCGTAATAACCCCCATAAGATTATGCATAAATTTAACATCCATTTGGATATTTTTCGATTGCTGAAAATAGTTCAGCACGTATCAGTCGACTGAGATAGTTACCAGTCGACTGATCCCAATCGAAAAACTATACAGTAAATAGTCTCTCTCTAGATAGCATTGTTACCAGTCGGTTGCCTCCTGTACCAGTTAACTGGTACCCTAATAATTGCATTTTTAACATTCTAAACCCAAATTCAGAAATGCACCAGAAATTTTATAAATCTCCAAAAATTCTCAAACTTTTGGAGAGGTTTGTGATACCCGTGTCTACTTGGGAAAAATATATTTAAGAATGTATATATCTCGGATCTCAAGATTGACATAAAATCTAAAACTATCTAAATGGTTTAATTGAACCTTGACCTAAAGTCATTGTTTTGGTCTCCTCTTAATGGATCTGCCTATATCAAACCATAATGGATCTCTAGCATTGGTTTATATAACAACTATACATAAAAAATTAATTTTCATGCAATATGACCCAATTTCATATTTTCATGCATGAAATACACTCTCAATGTGTCAAATCTCTAGGATTGAGACTCAAATTCGTCTCCAAATCCTTTGACACACTCCAAGGTCCATCTAGACTTTTGGGAGAAATCCTCCCGAGATCTATTTACCATGAGTCCCAAATTGACTCTTAGAACTCCCTCTTGAGCTCTTAACCTTAGTCACCTCCCTAGGTGACTCATCCAAGGTTACTAAGCCACACCGATGTACCTCTAGCAACCCTTGGCTCTCAACCGTTACCTTCTTAATCCTGGATGTCTTATCCTTGATTACTCCACCCTTACCAATGTCTTGTGCCCTTCTAGCATTTGGCATTCTTTTGGTATTAGAGGTAGTCAATTTGACATTTTTGGATTTTTGACCACCCAAACACATATCAAGCCCCCTAGGTCCAATAATGAACCTATCTAGGGCTCTCTCCATTTTCTCAAGTCTTGCCCTCAAGACTTGATTTTCTAATTCTAGGGATCTTGCCTTAGTGTCAACATGCCCACCTTAGACATTTCTAGACTTACCCATCTTCCTAGGCATATGTCTCCCCTTCTTGGGATTAATGTCTTGCTCATTTACTACTTTCCTCCCCTTAAGTATGGTAGTTTGAGTCTTGTTTGGTCTAGTCTTGGGTAATGATTTTCTAGAATTATCTACCTTGTTAATCCTATTTCTATCATTATACATAAAACCATGATTATGATTGGGTAAATAATCTATATTATTTTTAACAAGCATATAGGAATTTAAAATTAGATTAAATTTCAAATTAGGGATCACCTTCCCTTTTACCTTTAAAGCTCCCCTTGACTTGAGCTCCTCTTCTTCTCCAATTTCTTCAGATACCCTAGATTCTTGAGTTTTCCTTTCCTTAGGCATTTTGTGTGGTAGTACCCCCGCTCACCACACGTGAAGCAAATTATATGTTTCTTATCCTTAGCTCCATCCCTATAACCCTCATTAGTTTTTAAATGAACTTTACCAGATTTATGATTTACCTCTTTTACCTTCTTGAGTGAAAGACACCTACTCTTATAGTGTCCCATTTTCCACACTCAAAGTATTTGATGTGGGATTTCCCACTTTTCTTGATAGTTGAGGTTGAGGGTTGAGCTTCCAAGACTTCCTCCACCTTGTATTGTTATTCTTCTTCCTCACTTGAGGATGTGGACGATTCCACTTCCTCCTCCTCTTCGGATGTTGAACTCGATTCAACTTCCGATTAGTCTTTCTCCTTCTATTGGACCAATGAGCCCTTATCCTTGGGCTCCTCCACTCTTTGTTCTTGTATAGAATTCTCATGTAGAGCTATCACCATTCTTCATAGCTCATAAGCATTTTTGTAATCACCTACACGAGACACAATATAAGAAGGTAATAAGTTTAAAACAATTCTCGTTACCTCCTTATCCACCTCCGCTTACTCCTTTTGATCCTTTGTCCAATACAGAGGTCAGAGGTGTTAGGATGTATACTATAAGCCTAGCTTTTGTATGAACATCTATTTTGGAATAAGAATCACAATGGTCATGTGTTTGCATTTTATATTCGTTATATGTATGTAATTGTCTGTTACCTTACATTGTAGATAACATGGTGTGTGGTGCCACATAGAAGATCATGTTATTAGTTCCATGTAAAGTATAAGTAGTGGCTCATAACCGAGATGGATTTGGACAAACCATTGGAATTATTGTAGTGTAATTTGGTATTAGTCTACCTTGACTATAGAATTACACTAGTACACTTTGTGTGTATTGAGGAGGACCTATTTGAGGTGATTCGATTTATACTGACTATATAATCGAACAAGACCTCATGTTATTATGGATATACATGCTCTTAATCCCGATATAATAACGGGCACATGTACTTAATATTTATTTCTTTAATTTACCAATGGGCGAGATTTATTCGTTAAATCAATAGACCCGGTAAATTGGGAAATATATTATTTATATGGTGTGTCATTGATTATAAAAGGAAACTGTGTCCTAATTATTTTAGGATGATGATGTCCCCTTGAGGAGCTCATAAAGATTATCATGTAAATCCTGCAGGTGGACTTGGTCCGACATGATGAGAAGGTTGAGTGGTACTACTCTTGGAGTTAGATGTTAATTAATTAAATTGTCAGTAATTTAATTAATTAACGGGCATGCGATATCTTAAACACAGGGAGAAAATGTATACATAATAAGAAGGAGTCCATATTTTATTATGGAGTTGGTGCGGTAGTTCAATAATAACCCATTAGTGGAGCGGGTTATTATTAACTGGTCGGGTTGAGGATCCGTAGGAGACCAAAATCAACTCCTCCTCATGGTCCCTATTGTAGCCTATAAATATCCTCATAAGTTATGAAACCAAAACCTAATAAGTCTCTTCTTTTCTTTTCTTTTCTCCCTCTCTCTCTCCCTTGGTGGTGTTCGGCGCCGCAAGCAAGCAAGGAGGAAGGAGGGTGGTCGGCTAGGGTTTGGTGAAGGAGAGAATTCTTTCTTTCTCTTCTTCTTCTTCTTCTTCTTCTTCCTCTCTTCTCTCCTTAGGGTCGGCGCAAGGTAGGAGAGTTCTCTCCTCAGGGCCGACACAACCTCAAGGAAGGAGACTTTTCTCCTTTTGGCCGAAACAAGAAGGAAGAGGAGAAGGTTTTGGGGGCTTTGTTTCTTGAAAGATCATCACCCACACGACGCCCAAGAAGATGATAGAAATACAATAGAAGATCAAGAGGTATAACTTTTGATTTTGCTATTCTTTAATTGTATTCATGTTTTTACTTGGCTCCAGAATTAAACATAAGAACCGGCGATCCATACTTTATCTTCTTTTCCACTGCTAATCGATAAAGGCGTTTGATCGCTTGAACAACAAGTTTGTTCAAGCGATCACTCAATCGAAAAGCATGAAGATGAAAAAGGTCGTTCGGGAAGTTTTCCCTATCCGGATTAGTTCTACTCAATAGAATTTTAATCCGGGGATATATATAGGGAGGAATCCCGTAACAGAATCCAACAGGAGGTGTTTCCCCTTCTTATTTGTTGGAGCTTCGAATGGAACTTCCAAAGCGGTCCAATGGTCCTAATCCATTTGGAACCAAGTCTCCAATCATTTTCTCCAATAATCAAAATCGTTTCGACCATATGGAGGTGGGATTTGAGTAACCCATCCTAGTGGACCTTCCGAATCTATCTTCTGTTAGATTGATGTCGGTTGCTAGAGGGGGGGTGAATAGTAATTGTCGAATCTTCTTCTTCCTACGTTGTTAGTTGCGCAAGCGGAAATACAAAAGAATAAAACTAACAACAAGAAAGCAATGCTAACAATACCGATTTACTTAGTATCCACCCCTAAGGGTGACTAGTCCAAGAATCCTTCGGTAGACCACTCCCCGGATAACCTCCGGCTAGCCCTTGTTGCTCTTTTGGGTGGAGAAACCTCGCCACAACACCTCGACAATACTTGAGCTCTAGAGACTACTAACAAGCCTTAACCAAGCTTATTTCGTCAAGAGTTCGCAGCCCAAACCGAGTTCTCTTAAATAGAACTCAACCTGAAACCCTATCCACCAGTCGACTGCCCATTTACCAGTCGACTGGTCTAGCCTTAATTGCTAGCCAACGGCTAGTTATCGGGGTTACCAGTCGACTGCTCCTGGGGCAGTCGACTGGTCCAGGCCTGAAAATATTCTGTGAGTTTTATCAGTTGACTGCTCCCAGGGCAGTCGACTGGTCCACTCAGACATGTAAGGTTTCCCTTCTCGAGTACACTTCTCTCAGCACTCGAACCCTAGGATTTCCCGAGTACAATCACTCAGCACTCGTACCCTTACGACTCAGCTGACTTCTCACCAACAGCCTCGACTATTGCCTTCGCACCCTCTTCATCTTCGGCTTTCGTCCCTCGGATGCACGCAAGCCTCCAGCTTACCTCCATGTCATCCTTCACGCATGCCTCGAAGTCCGCACCCCTCAGCTCTTCGTCCCTGCTATACCAAGGTTGTTGGAGCAATCGACCCCAAGATGGTCCAGAGTGACCATAGGTTTTGATGTTTGAGCAAAGGGTTTAAGTTAGGTTTACCCTTGTGTACTTATATGTGTATGTTGAGTGTGCAGGTTGTACAGGTTACACATATGGACTCGACTGGACGACCTCGGTACGGTGAAGGATGGCATGGAGGCAAGCTGGAGGCTTACGTGCGCATCCGAGGGACCTTGGAGAGCAGGGACGATGAGCTGATGGGCGCGGACTTCGAGGCATGCGTGAAGGATGGCATGGAGGCAAGCTGAAGGCTTGCGTGCATCCGAGGGACGAGAGCCGAAGATGAAGAGGGTGCGAAAGCAACAGTCGAGGCTGCGGAGGAGGAGTCAGTCGAGTCGTGAGGGTCAAGTGCAGTGTGATTGTACTCGGGAAATCCTAGGGTTTGAGTGCAGAGTGGAATGTACTCAGGAAGGGTAACCTTAGGTGGGTGAGTAGACCAGTCGACTGGCCTGGGGACAGTTGACTGATGGAACTCACAGAAAGGTCTCAGCCCTGGGACCAGTCAATTGCCCTGGGGGCAGTCGACTGGTAGTGGCTGGTGAGCTGGCTGAGGATTCGAACGTTGAGGTGCAACGGTCGAAATTGGCTGGCATCGGTCGACTGTCCTGGGGGCAGTCGACTGGTAGCGAGGGTTTCAGCCCGAGTCCTATTTAAAGAGGACTTCGTGGGGCTGAGATTTTTGACGAGTTTGGTCTTGGTTAAGGGCCAAATAGTAGTCTTTGTGCTCAGAAGTTCTCAAGGTGTTGTGGTGAGGTTTCTCCACCCACAAGGAGCGACGAGAGCTAGCCGGAGGTTATTCGGGGAGTGATCCACCGACGGATTCTTGGATTAGTCACCCGGCCGGGGTGGATACCAAGTAAATTCTCTTTGTTAGCGTTGTTTGTTTTCTTTATTATTGTTTCCGCTGTGCAACTAACAACGCAGGTACAAGAAAGATCCTAGAAACACTATTCACCCCCCCCTCTAGCATAGGAATCGATCCTAACAATTGGTATCAGAGCGAAGGACCGCTCTTGATCAGACTAACCGCTGAGGGAGCACACGCTAGAGGAAGAAGAAAATGGAAGACAAATTTGGGGCAGACATTTACACTCCACCGCCCTACGATCATGAAGACTTCGACTTTTGGAGGGCAGGGATCGAAACTTGGTTCGGAATGGAGTGGGCACGTAGAATTGCGCTTGAGGAGCCCTTCGAGATTCCAAAGGATAAGCACGGGAAGAAGCTTAGGCCTAGATATTGGAATCAAGAGCAACAAGATCAAGCAAGGGC
Organism: Boesenbergia rotunda; assembly: GCA_024364735.1. NCBI lineage: Eukaryota > Viridiplantae > Streptophyta > Magnoliopsida > Zingiberales > Zingiberaceae > Boesenbergia > Boesenbergia rotunda. The sequence continues at coordinate 279,806 of JAGFNQ010003989.1, read as the reverse complement.
GAATAAAAAGGTAATTGATATATTGCTTAACATTTTGCCTACTAATGTTTTTAATGGTGTAGGAGCATACGAAAATGCACACGATCTATGAAAAAAGGTAGAAGAAATTCATAAAAACCCTACACGAGATCAATTAGTGGAAGAGGCCGAGGAGGTAAACTCAATAGCCCAAGAAGAGGAGAAAAAGGAAGAAGAATCATCTACCTCCTCAAGTGAAATGGAAGAAGAAAGTGAGAGGTCCTCCACCTCATCTAGAGAAGAAGAAGAAGTATCAATTTCAAGAATTGAGGGGGAGGAGAGATCCATTTCCATACTAGAGCAAGAAAAAACTCCAACCTCCACCAAAGCCAAGACCAAGGACCATATCACATGTTTTGGATGCAACGAAAAGGGGCACTACAAGGACAAGTGCCTGAAAGGTAAGAAGGAGGTACTCTCTAAACCCGGGTCCATTCAATTTAGGTCTAACATGAATTGTAGGAATGGAGAAGCCCAAGAAAAAAAAGGAGTTTCGATGTTTCACATGTGGAGAGCTAGGGCACTACCACACCAAGTGCTCTAGAAAAGGTGAACTAAAGAAAATGGAGCATTTGAGGAGATGGGAGAAAGAAGAAAGGAAGAAGAGAAGAAGCCCACATCAAGGAGGGACTCCAAAGGTAAGGAAGGTAACTCCTAACCTTAAACCAAAGTTTAATTCAAATTTAAGTTCCTCCTTACATTTTAAAAATAAGGTTAATCATCCCTCCATGCATGCTAGGTTTCATGAAAAATATTTAATGGTGCATAATTTTGGATTTAAATACAATGATAGGACTAGGGTCAGCAAGGTAGATTATAACCCTAAGAAAGGCATGCATGAAAGTAAATCTAGGACCTTTGTACCTAAGGATCATGGCACTAATCCCAAGAAGGGAAGGAATGTGCCTAGAAAAATGGGTAGTTCTAGGAATGTCCAAAGTGGACATATGGACTCTAAGATCAAAGGTCTAGAAAGGGAAAATCAAACTTTGAGGGCAAGGCTTGATAAACTAGAAAAGTCCCTAGAAAGGTTCACCGTTGGATCAAAGGGTCTAGACATGGTGTTTGGTAGCTTAAAACCCAACTACGATAGATCGGGTTTGGGATACCGGTCTAAGACCTCTAAGGCCAACAAAAAGAAGTGTGCTGGGGAGGCATACAATCATGGTAAGGAGGGAAAGTCCAAGGATGGCAAGGGAATACCATCCAAAGGTAAAAAGAGTGGCTTAACCAAGGACAAGGTGTCCAAGGTTAAGAAGGTCAATTTTGTAGGCCAAAAGTCACCGGGGGAACACCGGTGTGGTCTAGTGTTTCTTGAGTCACCTAGGGAGGTGACTAGGGCTAAGAGCTCAAGGGGGAGCTCTAGGAGCCTTTGGGGTCCATGGTAAATGGATCTCAAAAGTTTCTCTCCTAGAAAATTAGGTTAAATGTGCCAAATAGGGTTGGAAGACTTGGGTAAGTTTTAATCCTAGGTTTTGGCACATTAAAAGGGGATTTAAGGAGAAAAAGGTAAAAATGAGGCTATAATCGTTAAAATCAGGGTTTAATGGGTAAACACCATATAATTCATTGATAGAAATGAATTGTCACCAAGTATTAGAAGATACATCAAGGAAAAACCACAATTAGAACTTTTGGGTTGAGTCTAAATGATATACTTTAGGATAAGTTGAGTTTCATGTCAATCTTGGGATCCGTAGTACATTTGTTTGGAAACGAATTTTTCCCAAGTAGACATTGGCCCCACAAATCCCCCCACGAAATTTCATAATTTTTGGAGATTTATGGAATTAACTAGGCATTACTGAAATTGGGACTGAAAACTTAAAATTCAGGTATCAGTCGTCCGAAGTGAATTCAGTCCCGAGACCATTCTGTAAGATTTGCTAGTCGATTGCCTCAGGGGCTGTCGACTGGCCAGTAGGTTTAAGGACAAAAGTCATTTTGGATATTGAAAATTCAAATATGGATTATAGGATATGGCTTTGGATTAAAAGTCTTGATTATAAGTTCATATGCCTTAACTAGAGTGTTACCCCATGATTTAATAAGGTTTTATTGATATTTTTAAAAATCAAGGAAGTTTGATAAGTGGTGGAAAGAAGGAAAATTCATCATATTATGGACAAATATTGAAAAGAAAAGAATTGGGGGCAATTCCATATGTCTAATTATGATGGTTAGCTTTAACAAACACATGGAATTGGAGATATATTTGAAGGTTGATACAAATGTCAAATCTTTAAGGAAATTAGAGTGTACCAAAAGTCAAGCACACTTGTATTTTTCATGGAATTATAAAGGGTATATCCTAGCAAATGTGCTTACAACCTTTTAAAACATTTTTAAGATTTAGTTGAGTTCGTTTTGGCACTAAGGGTAAGGTTGCTTGGGAGCAAGCCTTTAATGGTGTCCAAGGGAGAAGAACTCGGGTGTTGGGTTGGGTATAACTCAACATGGTGTTAGGGTGTTAAGTTGGGTAGAACATAACCTTGGTAGAGTGAAAATTTGGAAAAGACATAGGTTAAGGGAGAGGTTGCCTCCTAGGTGCCTTAATTTTCATAGAAAATTTTTGGGTTTTGTGTCCAACTTGGGAATGGTGATAGATACATGGTGAAATGTATTTTTCCCAAGTAGGTATGGGTACCACAAAGTTCTCCACGAAATTTGAGAATTTTTGGAGAATTATGGAATTTCTGGCGCGTTTCTGAAATTCGGTCAGAAAACTAATTATCAGAGTATCAGTCGACTGACCATTTTGGCAGTCGACTGCCCAGGGCTGATTTGTGTATCAGCAGCTGGTTTGGTATCCAAATGGTGTAAAACAAGTGTTTAGGGGGTTAGTACAGTGTGTTTAGGACCATTAGGGATTAAAAGAACCAATAAATGAGATATTATTGGAGTCTTTTTGATGTATGGCAAAGGGGGAGAAGTTTGGGTTTAAGTTGGGAAACCAAACTTACCTTTGCTAGAAACCCTAGGTTTAGGGTGAGTGACGGACCTAAATAGACTGTCACGAATGTGGGTCTCAAATTTAGAATTTATAAATGTGCTGGAAACCCTTTTTGCAATCAAAATATGAAAACGTAGTAAAGGGGCCACAGGTCGTATTTTTCCTCGGGACTAGTTGAAGTTGTTTGATTCTAGCTCGTATTTATGTGTCGTTGATATTTTTGGGTTTCACTTAAGTTCTGGGTTTGAGTTCAATTATAAATGGAAACACAATAAAACGAAAGAAAACTTACATTAATGAATCAAACAAGGGCAATGCAATTTGTGCACTTAACCAATGAGAAGCTTAATCAACCAACGCACTTATCCAATTCCAGAAAACAAAATCTGATTTCAAGTGTAAAACCATTGCTAAGCAAATGCATCTAAAACAGGGCTGCAATCTTTAGTTGAGACTAATGCAAGATTATGAGTCTAATTTCAGGAATAAGAATTGATACAAAGTGAGGCTTTGAAACAAACTTGATACTCAATTATTCACACATATGTGCCAATGCTAAAATCTGATACTAAGTGCAAGAATTGGACTAATCAATTTAGTTTTGTAAAAACACAGCTGCTAGTGAAGAGAATTTCGGAAATGAATGAAGAATTTCGAAATCTGTGGTCTGATCAATCAAAACAACATATTGCAGAAATAAAGTGAATGAAATCAGATTCATGGAGCAAAGATACAGCTACAAAATGCGATACATAATTAGACCCGCAGCTGATGTGAAGCAATTGGAATTGAGATTAACAACTCGGGTGCAAGATTCATCAACCAATACATATAGAAACAAACTCTGGTGAGACATAATTCAGAAACTAAACACAATGTGCAGAAATGAATGAAGGCCGGGATGATAAATTGCCAATTCAGTGATAACTTGTTCAATTCAGCTAGGAATATGAGGCTTAAGTAAAATGTTGTGCAAAGACTGTAAGAACTCGATGCTAGCTACATTGTAGAGATGAAGCTAGCAATTTCAGACACAGCTGACAGGAGAACAAGTCAGAAACGCAGCAGAGAGTTGCAGAAATGAGCAGAATTTGGCAGAATTGATCAAAATGCAGAAACGTAGCAGTTAACTTGGACACAAAACAAGCAAATGACTGAAATGAATTGCTATTTTGATGATCAGCAAGGCTTAAGTCGAATTCTCATTTAATGGACTCGAAACACATAAGTAAATGAGCTGAAATTTCATAAACAAGCTGAAAATTTCAGCAATAGTTGACTGCAGGAATGCAAGAAATGGGTGCAGAGATTCAAAGCATTAAATGCAAACACGAAAACAAATGAATTCAAATTCTCCAACCTAATATTCAGGCAAGATTGCAAAAGATTTAAGCTCACTAATGTAAAATTGCAGAACACTACATGGAAATGTTGGCACGCAACTACAGGGCTGATACACTGGAAGCAGAATTGAAACGCAAGCTGTGAACTGTAAACAAACTGAATTAACTCTAAGAATTCACTAAACAAGCTATCTAACTAACTACTAGCAGCATTTAAACACTAATTAGAGCTGGAACATTTCAAAAATCGAAAACTACAGCTAATGAAACAAAATCAGAAACTGCAGAAATGAAATTTAACTGCAGAAACGAAATTACAGCTAATTGACTGAAATTAACTATAGTAAACTAATCCTCAATCCTCCCTAAGCTCAAAATCTTCTTGGTCATCCAGCAAGAGCTGGCTTCGAACCCCTAGACTCAGCAAATCAGTGGAAAACAGCTTCAATCCATCAGTTCTGCTCAAACTACTTCAGCTGGGAAAGTTCCAATCCAAACGCTCGATCTCAGTTTGTTGAGCTGCGATGAAGATTTGGTGAAGACCTGAGCTCACCTGAGAACCCCTACAAGTGGTTCAGGTCGTCGGAAGTGGGTTGTGCTGAGATTCCAACGCTCGGGCCACAGATGATGCCGAAACCCTCAAACACCTCTGTCCGGATGAAATTTGAGCTAAAATCTTGATCGAAACAGTCTTCCAAGGATTCAGATGATGATCAAATGGAGAAATTGAGGGGTCGCGCCTTCAAAACTAAGAATTTTGCAAAAGAAACGAAGAAGAACGATGAAGAAGCTACTGTGCGGCGGAGACGCGACGAAGAGAAAGGCTGTGGAGTTTCTAATTAAATAGCTATCAATGGACGGCCCAGATTGATCGGAGGAAATCCAACGGCTGATCTTGCTCTGGTTTGATCCAAAATTTGATGATGATGATCTGGGGTCAGGATCTGCCTCGTGGTAGCTCGGATCCTCCAGATGTGCAACGGATGGTCCAGATCAATCTGATCTTTGAATGGACGATCTAGAACCCTCCAAGCTTGATCCAACGGTTGATTTAGCTCTGATTTGGATGAAACATTCAGATCTTGATCAGAATGTTTGATCAACCCTAACCCTAGCTCGAATTGCATCAGATGGTCCCGGATGGCTCAGATCTAGCCGCTTTTGAATCGGACGGCCCAGATTTAATCATAATCTTGATAACTCGATCCGGGTCACTTCCGACTCAAGTTTGACCCAATATGCCCTAGATCTGTGAACCTTTCATGCCTACAAAAATAGATCAAGAATTTAGTGGCCAAATAATCCAATTTTATGCAAATTTGCAATTAAGTCCAAAATAAGAGTAAGTTCTAAAACCTAGGGCAATTTCACAATTAAGCAATAAAAACATAGGTCAAACATGGATTTTAGCAACTCAAATAATCAATAAAATGGTATCTATCAGTGAGCTGAGTTTAAGGGGGAGCATGGTTGATCCATTCTCGGCGTAAGAGGAACCTGGGAGAGGTTCTTAAAAAGCCTTTGTAAGTCCAATGTAGGGGGAGCTTGGTAGAAGCTTTAAAAAGCCCATTTTTGACCATTTTGTAGAAATTCCTAACTTGGAGGGTTAGGTGGTGGAAATTCCTAGCTTGGAGGGCTAGGTGTAGAAAATCCTAAGTTGGAGGGATAGGTAGTGAAAATTCCTAGCTTGGAAGGCTAGGTGTAGAAATTCCTAACTTGGAGGGTTAGGTGGTGGAAAATCCTAGCTTGGAGGGCTAGGTGTGAAAAAATCCTAACTTGGATGGCTATGTGTGGGATGCCTTGGGATGTGATCTATTGGTGCATTGCATATGCATCGTTTTTGCCATTGACTACTGTTTTGTTTTCCCTAACTTAAACGGATTGCCAAACATCAAAAAGGGGGAGATTGTTGGAGCAATCGGCCCCAAGATGATCCGGAGTGACCATAGGTTTTGATGTTTGGGCAAAGAGTTTAAGTTAGGTTTACCCTTGTGTACTTATATGTGTATGTTGAGTGTGCAGGTTGTACAGGTTACACATATGGACTTGACTGGACGGCCTCGGTACGGTGAAGGATGGCATGGAGGCAAGCCTTACGCATCCGAGGGACCTTGGAGAGCAGGGATGATGAGCTGATGGGCGCGGACTTCGAGGCATGCGTGAAGGATGGCATGGAGGCAAGCTGAAGGCTTGCGTGCATCCGAGGGACGGGAGCCGAAGATGAAGAGGGTGTGAAAGCAACAGTCGAGGCTGCGGAGGAGGAGTCAGTCAAGTCGTAAGGGTCGAGTGCAGTGTGATTGTACTCGGGAAATCCTAGGGTTTGAGTGCGGAGTGGAATGTACTCAGGAAGGGTAACCTTAAGAGGGTGAGTAGACCAGTCGACTGATGGAACTCACAGAAAGGTCTCAGCCCTGGGACCAATCGACTGCCCTGGGGGCAGTCGACTGGTAGTGGCTGGTGAGCTGGCTGAGGATTCGAACGTTGAGGTGCAACGGTCGAATTTGGCTGGCACCAGTCGACTGCCCTGGGGGCAGTCGACTGGTAGCAAGGGTTTCAGCCCGAGTCCTATTTAAAGAGGACTTCGTGGGGGCTGAGATTTTTGACGAGTTTGGTCTTGGTTAAGGGCCAAACAGTAGTCTTTGTGCTCAGAGGTTCTCAAGGTGTTGTGGTGAGGTTTCTCCACCCACAAGGAGCGACGAGAGCTAGCCGGAGGTTATTCGGGGAGTGATCCACCGACGGATTCTTGGATTAGTCACCCGGCCGGGGTGGATACCAAGTAAATTCTCTTTGTTAGCGTTGTTTGTTTTCTTTATTATTGTTTTCGCTGTGCAACTAACAATGCAGGTACAAGAAAGATCCGAGAAACACTATTCACCCCCCTCTAGCGTAGGAATCGATCCTAACAAAGGTCCCTCGAGTGCACACAATCCTCCAGCTTGTCTCCATGCCACCCTTCACCGTACCGAAGCTGTCCAACCAAGTCAATATGTGTAACCTGCACAACCTGCACACTCACATACACATATCAAATACACAAGGGTAAACCTAACTTAAACCCTTTGCCCAAACATCAAAACACATGGTTACTCCGGACCACAGATTGCCTGAACATCTTCCTCAAACGCCTTTGCTCTTTTGGCGGTTATTCAAACAAGAGCGACCCCGGCTCTGATACCACTTGATGGGGATCGATGGACCGGTTAGAGGGGGTGAATAGATGGCCACCCATGTTTCATCGGTTTCTTCCTACACGTTGTTAGTTGCGCAAGCGAAATACAAAACAAACTAAAACTAATAACTAAGAAACACAAACCGTTTATATGGTTCGTAGATAAATCTCATACTCCACAGCAGTCATAAGATGGACAATCCTAATCCGTCGGTGGATGAGTCCTCGGAAGACCTCCGGCTAGCTCGTTGGCTCCTTGTGAGTGGAGAGACCTCGCCACAACTCGCACATGACCTCTGAGCATAAAGACTACTAATTGGCCTTTAACCAAAGTCAATTTTGTCAACCCTAGCCAGCCAAACCGAGCTCCCTTAAATATAACTCGTGGCTGAACTAGCCGTTACCAGTTGATTAGTGCCAACTGGTGCCAACATCAATCGACTGGTCCACTCGAACTCAAACGTTATAGCCCAACGTTCGAATTTCAACCGACACCAGTCGACTGCACAGAAGATCAGTCAACTGATCTTTTTGTAACACCAGTCGACTGCTCCAAGCAGCAGTTTATTGGTGCAATCGACCCAAGTGTGATCAGGAGAATCATAGGTTTTGATGTGTGTGTCAATTTGATTAAGTTAGGTTTTCATGTTGATTTGATATGTGTACTTGAGTCATGCAGGACTTGATGAATTACACATGAGTAACGAAGTGTAGCATCTGAGGGACGAGAGCCAACGAACAGGACTTTAAGGGCGAGCCGAAGAAGTAGACTTCAAAGGCATACGCGAATGATGGCATGGAGGCAAGCCGTGGGCTTGTGTGCGCATCCGAAGGACGAGAGCCGAAGGAAGAGAACTTCAAGGGGCAAGCCGAGGAAGTTGACCTCAAGGCATACGCGAAGGATGGGCTTCGGAGTGAGTTTGAGTGGACTTATAAGCTGGGCAGTTGACTGACAATGGGATGAGTCGACTGCCAGCGTCAAGCGAAAGTTCACAGAAAGATCAGTCGACTGGTCCAGGGACCAGTCGACTGGTGTGTTCGAAAAAGAGCCATTATGCTAGCCGTTGGCTAAGGGATCAGTCGACTGGCCCAGGGACCAGTCGACTGATGTCGAGCTGGGTTGTTTGTTTAACAACTCTCTCCTCTATTTAAGAGGAGGCTTTGGGGAATAATAAGTTATAGTTCTTGATTGCAAAATCCTATTCTAAGTGCCCAAAGCCTATTCTCTTCCTCATATTTTAAATCTCATCTTGTAAAAGAGGAAGAGAGCATCTTGTGAGGGTTTCTCCACAGGAGAAGATCATAGTGAAGATTGCTTGTGTGGTGTGGATCAATGGATTAGTCACCTCTTGGAGGTGGATACCAAGTAAATCAAGGGAGTTAGCATTGCTTTCTTTTGTTAATTGATTTTGTTTATTATTATTTTATGCTTTAGCTAACATTCTTATAGATAAAATCAAAGAAAAGTTATTCCCCCCCCCTTTAGCCTAACGCCAAGGTCCTAACAAGTGGTATCAGAGCGAGGTTCGTTTCGGGAGAACTCACTGTTGAGGCAATCAACCCAAGAATGATCGAGAAGATCTTAGTTTTGATATGTGTGCCAATAAGTTTAAGGTTAGGGTGTTATGTTATATTTGATATGTGTGATTGAGTTTGCAGGACTTGGAGAATCACACATGGAGAACATATCCGAGGGACGAGAGACGAGGGAGGTGGACTCCAAGGGCAAGCCGGGAAGTGGACTTCAAGGGCACACGTGAAGGGTGGCATGGAGGCAAGCCAAGGGAAGGCTTGTGTGCGCATCCGAGGGACGATAGCCAGAGGAAGAAGACTTCAAGGGGCAAGCCAAGGGAGCAGACCTGAAGGCACACGTGAAGGAGAATGTTCGAAGTGGCTGTGAGTGAGTGGAGAGGCTGGGCAGTCGACTGGCCAAAGGGCAGTCGACTGCGAAAACTCACAGAAAGTTTTCAGTCTCGGACCAGTCGACTGCCCTTGGGACAGTCGACTGGTCCTCCCCGAAAACTAGCCGTTGGCTAGCAATTAATGCTAGACCAGTCGACTGCCCCAGGGGTAGTCGACGGCAGTCGACTGGTGCGGGGCTGGACAGCTTGCGAAGTTGGCCTGTTCTCTTATAAAAGGGAGACTTTTCCTCACGTGAACGGTACGGTTTTGTACTGTATTGAAGTGCTGCTTGTGCCCCGTGTGATCTGATCTTCCTCTCCTTCTTCATCGCAATCTGTAAAGAGGAAGAAGGCAAAGTTTGTGAAGGTTTCTCCACCTTTGAAGGAGGTTTCATAGTGGAGAGTGTGCAACCGCGTGGATCCTTGGATTAGTCACCTGTTCGGGTAGATACCAAGTAAAAATACTCTGAGTTAGCATTGTTGTTTTGTCTTTCACATATTTTGTTTGTATTGTGCTAATAATTTTGTAGAGAATTCGAAAAAGTGTTATTCACCCCCCCTCTAGCAACGCTACACGATCGTACACTCACCGTCAACCGAAACATCAAGATGACATTTCAAGAGGGTTATAGCACCGCACGACCTCCATTCTTCGATGGCAACGACTTTGCGTATTGGAAAGGTAGAATGGAATACTACTTATAGAATGATATTGAAAATTGATTTAGTATTGTAGATGACTTTAAGATGCCAAAGGATGAGAGGGGAGAACCTCTTCCTACCAAGAATTGGTCAAAAGAGATTATAAAGAAGGCGCAATCAAATGCAAATGCCACAACAACTCTACAATGTGGTCTTTCAAAGGAGCAATTGAACAAAGTCGGACCATTCAAGTCCGCCAAAGAGCTTTGGGAAAAGCTCATTGAGTTAAATGAGGGATCAAATGAATCAAGAAGAGCCAAGAAGGACCTCTTAGTGGCTCAACTTCAATCCCTCACTATGAAGACAAATGAAACCGTGAGTCAATTACACGATAGATTTAAAGAAATCGTCAATGAGCTTCATGTGATAGGTGAGAAAATTGAAAATAGGGATCTAGTAAGGTATGTGCTTCAATCTTTCCCTAGAACCACTTTATGGGTCTCAATGGTTGATGCTTATAAAGTCTCTACAGATCTCTCTTTAGTAAAGCTTGATGATTTATTTTGTGAATTTGAACTTCATGAACAAGCTAATGTGTCTACCAAAGAAAAGAGTATAACTTTTATTGTAGAAAAAGAGAAGAAGAAGAAGAAGGACATGAAGAATGTCTATTCCTCATCATCCGATTCGGAAGAATCAAGCGCCTCAATGGATAGTGATCAAGAGGCGTATATGGTAAGAAAGATGAGGAAAGCATTTAAAAGTTTTTCTTCTAACAAATCTCACGGTAGGAAAAATTCAAGAAGCAAAAGTAGGACAAGAAAAGTCATATGCTATAATTGACATGAAGAAGGACACATAAGGGATGATTTTCAACTCTTGAAGAAGGAGGAAGAGAAGAAGGATGAAAAGAAGAAAACAAAAGAAAAAGGCAAGAAGGTTAAAAACCTAAAGGCGGCATGAGATGATCCTTCATTATCGAAAGAAGAAGAACATCACGTGTCCCATTTTGCGCTAATGGGAATTGATAACATAGCATCCACATCATCCGAAGATGAGAAGAGCTCAAGTGAAGATGAAGAAGGGAGCTCAAGTGAAGGGGGAGGTCAATCTTCGGATTCGGACATCTCGGTAAGTGAGGTATACAAACTACCCACTACTACACTTGTGAAAATTATCTCTAGCACTAATGATGATTTGTTTAATGCTAGAAAGAAAATTAAGTATTTGAAAAATGAGATTTGCATGTTAAAAGAAAAATTAGAATCTATGAAAATTAAGGACAATATGTATGATTTTTCTTCTAGCTCAAATGACTCATCTTTAGAAGAAGAAAATAAGGAATTAAGGAAAAAGGTAGATAGTCTTACCAAAGCCCTTAGAAAATTTGAAATTGACTCAAAAACCCTAAATATGATCATTGAGAGTCAAAAGGCAAGTTTCAAGAAAGAAGGGTTAGGGTTTGGAAAATCTAGTAATGGAAAAACCTATCATTGTTTATTTGCTAGAGGACAAGCAAAGACCAAGATCCTAAGTAAGAAATGGATCCCTAAGGAGTACTTGGTTAACCCAATTAGGAAACATTTCTGTTGGGTACCAAAGTCAATCCTCAAGGATTAGAGGATTTTGGGTAAAGTCAACCATGGTACTAGAATTTCAAATTTTTGAAATTTGGTTAACTTAGGACATTAAGCGGGAGTTTATAGCCCATAGTAGAATTTTTTAAAATTCAATTTTATTTTTTAAAAAAATTCATTTTTTTCAAATATAAAGATTAATTAGGTTCAGGTTTAATTTTAAAAATTCTTATTCGATTAAACTAAATAGACCAAATAAATTAAATTTCAAATTTGTAAACTCTAATTTTTGGATCGAAATCGAATTTATATTAAACCAAAAACGAATTTTAAATCTTAATTAGAAGAATCCAATTTATTTAGTTTTTATCAAATTAATTAATATTTTATCAATTTAATTTATTTAATTTTTATTAAAAATTCAATTGATTTAATTAGTTCTAAACAAAATCAATTCAATTAAATCGATTTGATTCAATTTAATTTTAATTAAATATTCAACCATAATTTAAATCGAATATTCACTCATACCTTTCTGTCCGACCATCTTTCTTTCTAATGCCATCCCGGCAGACTTGATAGTTGGTCTCGGAAGGACGCCTGCGATGCCAGTGGCAGCGTTCCAGACATGGTCAGCACCGACACTGTCGAAGATCACGTGGCAAAATTTGATGCTGAGCACCGGACTTGGAGCTGTGACCTGCATATTCGTTCAGTTTATTCAATTTAATTAATCGTATTGACTGAAGTTTCAAGTTAGTATTAAAAAGAACAGAAATGATAGGGAACGTGAAATCAACGACGTGAACGTAGCATGAACGACATGCAACACCACGTCGTTCACGCCACGTGAGCTGAAATTTCGACGGAGGTTTAATTTTTCCGCCGAAATTTTTCTTTTCACAAACCCTAAATCCATACGTCGCGACTTCTTCTTCCTCCCACCGCCTCGTGTTCTACTTCCTCCTTCCCTCTGCTGCGACTTCTTCTTCCTCTCTCCCTCCGCCGCGTGTTCTTCTTCCTCCCTCCCTCTGATCAGGTAAGTGTCTGATCGGTCACCTTGACCGATCAGGAAAGCACAATCAGTATGAGTGAGTGGGGGGCCGAAAAGACAAAGAGGAGCTCTTTGAATCCAGCTAGTCAACAGTTGGATTTTCCATCGTGCATCCATCTGTATTGGTCTCTAGCAATTGGTCCTCCCGTTCGCATTCATCTCTTGAAGATCCTCCCTTGGCCCTCTTCAAGAGGGTGATTACGGAATGGGATTCTGACTTAAAGGACCTGGATGGGGTGTGCGGAAGGGCTTTTCCTAAAGTCTAGATCATCTAACTCAATAAGGAGTAGGAGTATGAAGAAGTGGCTACGCTCCTTGAAACTGCTTACTCTGTAGAGTGGAGCCTTCTCTGACTTGAACTTGAATTCTTTTGTGGGCCTTTGAGGAATTAGCTTTTTCTTGACCGATCAGGCACTTGCCTGATCGGAGGGAGGGAGGAAGAAGAACACGCAGTGGAGGGAGGGAGGAAGAAGAAGTCAGAGCTGGCCTTCGGTTGATGGAAGACAGGAAGAAAGGAAGCATAACACAATTAGGGTTGAGGCGTCGACGAGACGAACCTTCGGTCAGAGCTGGCCTTCGATGACAGCAAGGCCTCCCAGGAGCTCCGGTGAGGCGTCGACGAGATCTGGAGTTTGCCGAATATTGTCACAACGTCGTGCGGCAGCCTCGCAAGAAGAAAGCTAGGGCATCGGGGCTGGGTCTCCAAGGTGAGACGAAGGTCGGCGTTCGACCCTGACGAAACCGCGATCGTGCGGCGCCCTCGCAGCAAGTCGCGGCGGAGGGAGGAAGAAGAGGATGGACGGAAGCTGGGTTTAGGGTTCGGGAAAAGGTTTCGGCGTCGGGGTAAAAGGTTTCACGTCGGGGAAAAATTAGTCTACTCAATGTTTTTAACCGCGTGAATTAATCGGCGCCCACGTGGATTTCGTCGTTCACGCTGCGTTCACGTCGATTAATTCACGCAGCGTATCATTTCTGCAAAAAGAATTTCCTTTGTTAAATTGGAAAAATATATTTTAATAAAGAAAAATATTATCTTCAAAAAAACAATTTCAAAAAAAAATAAAAAATAACATGGCATCATAATTACAATTATTCTCATGGATTTATCGTACCCCTCAGAATATAATTTGATTCGGGATGATAAGCGGAGATCGCTGATGATGTACGACCAACAATGACTATCACATTATTTTTAAAATTTTTTCTTTAAATGTATCAGACCTCTTTAATAAATCATATTATTCCGGAAAGAGTCGACGACGATGGTTAGTCACTGGAGTTTTGCCCCTGTGGAGGCTGCTGCGGCGGAAAGGAACTTGGGGTCCTGCAAGATTAACACGAGCATTATGGGACACGCCGATAGGGGTCCGGCGGAGTCCACTCCGACGCTCAAGTCAATATCTGTCTGAAAAGTAAATGTAGCAAGAAGTAAGAATGTATGTAGGGTTGAGAGAGCGTAACCCCCTTACCGGAGGGGCAAACATAATAATTATATTTGCCACTGGGTTCTCCCAGGGTATCCCACCTATCATTAGTGTCTGGGACTGGAAACTCAGGTGCTTCATTCCCATCACCTTCCGCAAAAGGATTGGTAAAAGCATCGGTGTCGTTAGTCTGTGATGCCACGTATTGTAAATAATTCAAATAATCATCGTCAGTGTTGTTGAACGTACACAGGAAATTGGTTGTTGATGGGGTTGCATCATCGAGCTGCTGCTGCAAATGTCGCCTGTAGGTTCTGGAGTCTTGGAGGAGTCTTGTGGTTTGAGCAATGGATGCTGCTAAGCTAGGCGGCCCTTCGATGAGGTCAAAGTATGCTTCATCTTCATAGAATTTATGCTGGGCGACTCGATGGTCTCTGGCCTTTTTGCTCAAAGTATCCAACCTGTCTTTTTCTGTTTGTACTGCTTTTCCTTTTTGGTTTCGGTTTCCCTCCACGTAAAAACCATATTCTTGTGCACTGTCTCCATCACTGTAACAATAGTAGCAACCCGAGCATTGAGGATTAGCTTGATATCGAGAGCAAACCTGAACAGTGGTTGAGCCAAAGCCATGTATTCCTCTTTCAGTTTGTTGTAATGCTTCCACCTCTCGTACTTGTGGAGTGGCAATGCGTTCCAGAATAAGTTGGGCTATACATTCTCGTTCTTCGAAATAGATATCATCATTTGTTGTATTATAAGCTAGGATTTTGACCTCACCCCTGTAATCTGTGTCAATTACCCCTCCCATGATGATTATCCCTCTCAGGGCTATGCTAGATCGGGGGGCCAAGCGTGCATAAACTCCTTGACGAACCTGTATACAAATCCCTGTAGTTAGCAGCTTCTTTTCTTTAGGACTTATGATGCATGCTTTGTCTATCGCAACATCATATCCTGCAGCTCCTGAACTTCTTCTTATGGGTAGCACCGCTGTTGCTGATATTCTTTTTACTAACAATTCCTCTGCTTCAGTAATAACTGCAATTATATGATTGGTGATTTTTTCCTCATCAGATAGTATTTCCTCATCCCTGGAGTTATATGCTGGAGGGTTTGCTATAGCTGCAACTTGATAATTATTGAAACTAATAGAAATCCTTCCATCTAGCAAGTTTCGTGTATTTACCTCCGTTGGTTGCATGGGGATGTTAATTGTAGAATGCCTGATAATCCAGTTCTGGCCTGAAATTTCTCTTGTATTATAACTTCTCCCAGGGAGTGCCCTTACTCCATGGCTTGCCAGGTAGTCAACGACATTTTGTACCTCATACGCAAATCCCACATTAGGGGTGTTGGATAGCCTGCCAACTAGTCCTCTGGTTACAAGGATATTGGCTTCACCATTCTGCCAGTTCTCATATCCTCTGGCCAGGAATGACACCTGTATATTTCTATAAAAATCAGGAATAGTAAGCATTGTATTTGGTATCACATATACCAGTTGTGTTCCTCGTGTAAGATCAATCTCCATAGTAGCAAAGATTGATTGATCTCCTTGCCAACGATTATCCCGGAATACTACAAGTAGTAAAGTTCCTTCCTCCTGTCTGTGTAAGATTTGAACACGGACTTGGATAACTCCCATATGCAGAAATCTCATGTTACTTCTTTGTAATTGTTGGAAGCTTTCTTCTTGAATAAATGCTCTGTCAATTTGATTGTTTGTGACAAGGATTGCTTCCTCTGATCTATGAATGTAAACACGGTGATGAGCATCATCCCGCTGGGAATGGTATAGCACCTCAGCAGGTACTATAGAGGCTCGTTGTTGCATTGATAGTCGTAGTTGAACTTGGGGGTCCAACTGTTGTTCCAGAGTGTAATTGTAGGTTCTTTGTCCTCTGATTCGCCTTGTTACTCTTTGCAGGGCTCGTTGGGCGACATACCTTCTCCTCTGGTTTTGTTGGTAGTCACGTATCTGATCTTCAAATAACGGAGTAATTTCCGTACTTGCTGCAACTGGAGGATTTTGAGTTCTTGTTGCCATTATTTTTGTTGCTTCTGTACTTCCTTTAGGATGTCGTAGGGATCTTTAAATACGAGAAGCTTGCCTTTTCCTTCCTTTGGTTTTTCCTGAACAGACAAAGTTTTAATTTTATCTGTTAGGTTTTGGATTACCTCGTCCGGTAAAGATGCAGGTGTTGAGGTTTTCGCTTCTAGCTTCTTGATCCTTTCTTCAAGACTTTCAAGTTTCTCAAGGATTGTAACTAGCAACTGTATTTGAGTATTTGCTTGCTTGATTGCTGCAACGGATCCTTTTATAGCACCCTGATACTCTGCTGGTCTAAGAAAGCCAAGGGCAGGGGCTTCAATCCCTTCGGTTGCTTGAAGGGCTTCCTTGTAGCTGGTTGTTGCTTGGGTATTAATATAACTCATGCATTAACCCAAGTTTCCAGCTTGTGAAGGAGTCTCTCAATTTTCTCAAATTTTTTATTAAAATCTTCAGAGAGTTTTGGCTGTATACTAGTGACCACGTTCTTAAGTTGTCTTTCAGTCAGTGGTTGCTGGGCTACTACTACCTCAGTAAGGGATACTAAGGATTTCCTTAGCTCTTTGTTTTGAGTTTTTAACTCTTCAATTTCTTCTTGGAGTTTCTTAAAGTTTTTAAGATGGACTCGACAAGATAGACAAAGTCGGTCATAAACTACGGCTAGGTTATGAGCAAGTTCTTTTACTGTTGGCTTTGTTTCGGCGAGGTCAAGGTACTCAAGGCTCGAGGTATGGGATTTGGAATACCATTCCTGAATCTTTTCTTCCCAATGTCTAGACATAAGACATTTATAACTTCCTTCCTTTTTAATCTGCTTTTTAGACCTTATGCTTACGGCTTAGAGGGTTCTAAAGGCTTTCTTGCTCATACAGATGTGCCCTTGGGCTTACAATCGGCCTTCCTGCCTTGTTGCCAAGTTAGGATCTGTCCTTTTGCAATCCACCCGTTGTTCCCCGGTCGCCTTATTACAATAAGATCTAAATTACGTTTTAAAAGAGGATTTAAGTTATTAAAGCACTATATCAGTAAGAGGTTTCGCTATAACTGATCAACAGTTGCAATTCACTAGTCTCCTTCTTAGGAATCACTATAACTGATCAACAGTTGCAATTCGTTATCCTAAGATTTTAAAGAAAGATGCTTATTAATGTTTGTCTAACATCAGGGTAGAATCAATTTTAGAAGGGATGTCCCAGGGACCTCTGTACCATGAATACCTTGATAAGGTTTTTACTCAGCCATAAATTTTACGCTCTGATACCATAAATGGAAGCGGCCTTCTAAACTTATAACAAAGATAGTTGCACAAAGAACTTGTAAAATAATTGAAAATGCAAAGACTTTGATTACAAGCTTAGGAACTTACACGCAAACAGACTTCAAACTTGAGGAAATCTCGAAGTAGAACTTATGTCGGGGTCTCGACTTGTGTTCTGCAACGAGCTATCTAAGGACTTATATAGAGGTATTGAGTGCTTGAACAGGGTGCTCATTGGGCCCCATCTACATTCTAGCGCCTCATTTCCTCTTATCCTTTACACGCATGCCTAGGGCATCTTTATCTTTAGACTGGGTTGTCTTTAGAATAAAGTGGCCGAAAGTAAGGCTAAAAAGAAAAGGCTAGTAGCCGAAAGTAAAGCTAGAAAGTAAAAGCTTATTATTTTGGGTCCATCATGCTTTGTTATGGTGGCACGTCTTTGATGCGTTGTGCCACGTTCTGCGCCTTTATGAAAATGTCCAATAATTCATCTTTTGCCTTTATCACTTCAGGAAGGGAATCTTTGAAATAGAGGCCACCCCTGAGCTGTCCGCGATTCGCGAAATCTGCTTCTTTGGCGCCGATGATAAGCTTGAGCTCCCATATGCTTTTAAGAACGTTTCGCGATGCCGTCCACTCAATATCTCCAAGGTGTTCCCTGAGGTCTTTTTCATGGGGTCCAGGGATTCTTTGTCTTGGGCTTTTGCTAAGCTCTTCATACTGGTCCAAGAATTCATAAGGCCCGCTAGGTGTTGGGATGCTCTGGTACTGGGCTTCCTCCTCAGTTGCACTATTGTCTCCTCGGCTTGGGCTAAGACCAAATAGTCTTCTTCTAGCGGATGCCATGGGCCTGTAATGAAACAAACAAGACGAGATAGGGTGTCAGCTAGGTTATTGTCTTTACCTTCAATGTGCTGGAACTGAACATCCAGTCCTAGCCCTGTAATATAGTCCGTAAAAGATAGCCATCGGACTCTTGAGGGCTTGTTTTGAGCAGATTTGTTAAAGAAACTTATAATTGCTTGACAATCAGTTCTGATAATAAGTTCCTTTTTATCAAGGTAGTAAATTTTGAAGCTGCTCATACTATTCATGACGGCATGGATTTCTGCGTCTATGGTGGATTTGAGGGGGGAATACTTTCCACTCGCATATGCGCAAATTTTTTCTTCAGTGCGAGGATCCTCCTTTCCCTTCTTCCACTTGCAGATACCTCCCCATCCTTCCATGCAGCCGTCTGTTTCTAGAATTATAAAGCATTCTTCGGGAGGAATTGCAAGGTCAGGGAGCTTAGAGATTAGCTCCTTAATCCTTCTTATTAGGATCCAATCCTGAGAATTCATCTTCCTTTCGCCAGTCGGAGAGGTCTTTGAATATAAGGGTCCCAATAATCTGCCAAGGTTAGGAATATAACTGCGAGCATAATTCAGAAGTCCTAACCAGGATCTCAGGCCTTTTATTGTCTCTAGTTCAGATTCCTTGAAATCAGCAATTTTGGAGATGATATGAGTCTGAAGTTTGATAGTAGAAGGCCCAATGGTGGCTCCGAGGAATTCAACTTCAGGAGTTCCGATCTTCATTTTTGTAGGACTTAATATTAATCCATTCTTCTGGCAAATTTGTAGCATAACTTCCAGGTGCTTCTTGTGTTCCTGCTCTGTCTTTGAGAATACCAAAATGTCATCAATGTAAACAGCAATAAATTTTTCAGTACCTTTAAAACAATCATCCATTTTTCTCTGAAATATGGCAGGAGCATTTTTGAGCCCAAATGGCATTACTAGCCATTCATATAAACCATCGGGGACCCAAAAGGCAGTCCATTCTATTGATTCTGGATCCATGGCAACTTGATGGAATCCGGATTTAAGATCAAATTTGGAATAAATGTTGCTTCCTCCAATCCTTTTAATAATCGTATTAATACCTGGAAGACTGTATTGGTCTTTATGGGTGTTGTCATTGAGCCTTTTGTAATTGAAGACCATGCGCTCTTTCCCTTTTACTTCCCGCTTAGTAACTGGATCAATAGTAGTTCCGGAATGGACTATTATAGCTGTAGTTCTGTGCCTGCTCTTGGATGGCCTTATAACCTTCAATTCTAGCAAAGCTTTGATGTGTTTCTTAAAAGAGTCCTGCATTTGAGGAGTAACATGTTTCAACGGCCTGTCTTCTATTGTTAAATCCGGATTTTTGATGTCCAGTTTACATTTGATCTGGTTCTGGCTCCAATACTTCATAGGATCATTTCCAATATAGCCAGTATCTGTTAGTTTTTGTAAATCCCTTCTATTTTGAACTGCTTTGCCAGGTACAGATTTGCTCCTTGATCTGATAATATTCTTCCTCTTCTAACTCTAACTCTTCAATTGCTGAGGCTGCATTCACAGTTTGACATGTTTTAATAGTTGTAACATTTTTGTAAAAGGTTACCTCATCGCCTTCTATTCTGATGCCCCCATATAGAGACCTTATGAAATTGCAGCCAATGATCATATTAATGTTTCCTCCAAGTGTGAGAGGAAAAGCATACGTATAAGGAATACGGAAGGAATGTTCCCCAATCTTCATATTTCCATATTTGAGCTTCTTCGTTGCAGTAGTTTTGGAATTTATTCCACTGAAGTTAACAGCAAATGTGTTTTCCTCGATGGCTTCAGGAGGTACGGATTGCTGATCTATGCAACATGTTGTGGCACCTGTGTCAAGAATAGCATTTACTTTGAACTCCTTTACTCCTGGAATATTAAGTTCAATGCTTAAGTTGAATAAGCCATTTGTCCTCTTTTTGGGTTGGGTAGCTTCTTCAACTGAAAATGCTTTCTCTCTGCCCTCTGTTATAATCACATTTACCTCTTCTTCTTGTTCAGAATCGGCTGGGTCAGAAATGTGGATTCCAGCCTGATATTCCTGTAGTTGCTTCCTGAGATCATGATTCTCCAATTCTAGGGCTTCAATTTTTAATCGAAATTCCTCATTTTTAGTATCAGCTTCTAATTTGTCTGCTGAGGCATTTCTAATTAAATCTTCTTTCGCCTTGTATTCTTTTTCCAGTTGTTCTTGTTGTAGTCTGGCTAGTAATTTGCTGGCTTCTAATTCTTGTCTTAGCCGTTCTATTTCAGCATCCGCCCAGGCGGCATATGCTTGATGTTCTTTTATAAAACACATGGGATTATATGGGATAGTTGTTTCTCATTGAACTGGAATTGTAATATCAAAATAGTTATCAGTACACATACCACAGGATGTTATTTTGCAATCTATGCAATGCATTCGGTGCTTCTTCATAGTTTCCCTTCTACAACAGTGACATCTTTCATATGAAGGAGATACCTCATCATTGATTATCCAGATATGTTGGCAGTCATGCTGCTCCCTTGTAACTCGAACCATGGGTTGCCAACTTCCAGTTTTTCCTATCATATAACAGTTTCTTTGCTCAATGAAAACATATAAATATTCATGAGCAAGTACCTGCTAGTCTTCTCCTTCGGAGATGCTGTAAATAGCATCTGATTGGTTCTCACCTTCTTGTACTGACATGATTTCAAATTCTTCTGGTAGTTCTAATCCTTCAAACATAGCGACCCGTCGTACATTCTTGTATTCTTTGGGACAATCTCTTGCAAAATGCCCCTCTTCGCCACATAGGAAGCATTTGCACTTTTTATTGCGGATTAAATGCTTTTTCTTTTCTATCCGAGCATGGGATTCATGAGGCTTCCCTTTGTATGTGGTAGATTTTCTAACTCCGAATCTTTTGCCTGGCTTTTGATAATACCCTGGGATGGGTATCTGGCTACAGAATGATAGATCTTTGAGGGATCTACTGAAGGCTGCCCTTTTACATTCTTCTTCAAGGTACCTATAGGTAAATATTATTCTGGGGTGTACTCCTATAGTGTTACCTTGGTACTTCTCTTCAAATGCTGCCTTGACCCTTTTTCCCAGGTCTCCGGGAAGTTTTAGCCAGAATTTGTCAGATAATTCAGAGCCAGTGAATAACCTCCCTGTTTTAGCTGCTAGATTCATATAGTCATTCATAAATGAGATTATGTCCTTTACCTGGGTGCAAGAAATTCTTTCCAGGTCTTGATAGGCTCTGTCTTGTAGATCCGTTGATCCTTGAAAGGGGTCTTCTAATAGGAATATTCTTCTGATCTGAGAAATTATGTTCTGAGTCCCATTCCTTCCATCAGCGGAATTGCAACTGTTGATGGAAGGAATTCTTTCAATAAATTCTACCTTATCAAGGTATTCATGGTACAGAGGTCCCTGGGACATCCCTTCTGATAATTGATTCTACCCTGATGTTAGACAAACATTAATAAGCATCTTTCTTTAATATCTTAGGATAACGAATTGCAACTGTTGATCAGTTATAGTGATTCCTAAGAAGGAGACTAGTGAATTGCAACTGTTGATCAGTTATAGCGAAACCTCTTACTGATATAGTGCTTTAATAACTTTAGTCCTCTTTTAAAACGTAATTTAGATCTTATTAGAATAAGGCGACCGGGGAACAACGGGTGGATTGCAAAAGGACAGATCCTAACTTGGCAACTAAGGTCGGAAGACCGATTGTAAGCCCAAGGGCACATCTGTATGAGTAAGAAAGCCTTTAGAACCCTCTAAGCCGTAAGCATAAGGTCTAAAAAGCAGATTAAAAAGGAAGGAAGTTATAAATGTCTTATGTCTAGACATTGGGAAGAAAAGATTCAGGAATGGTATTCCAAATCCCATACCTCGAGCCTTGAGTACCTTGACCTCGCCGAAACAAAGCCAACAGTAAAAGAACTTGCTCATAACCTAGCCGTAGTTTATGACCGACTCTGTCTATCTTGTCGAGTCCATCTTAAAAACATTAAGAACTCCAAGAAGAAATTGAAGAGTTAAAAACTCAAAACAAAGAGCTAAGGAAATCCTTAGTATCCCTTACTGAGGTAGTAGTAGCCCAGCAACCACTGACTGAAAGACAACTTAAAAACGTGGTTACCAGTATACAGCCAAAACTCTCTGAGGATTTGAATAAAAAATTTGAAAAAATTGAGAAACTCCTCCATAAGCTAGAAACTTGGGTTAATGCATGAGTTATATTAATACCCAAGCGACAACTAGCTACAGAGAAGCTCTTCAAGCAACCGAAGGAATTGAAGCCCCTGCCCTTGGCTTTCTTAGACCAGCAGAATATCAGGGTGCTATAAAAGGATCTGTTGCAGCTATCAAACAAGCTAACACTCAAATACAGCTATTAGTTACGATCCTTGAAAAACTTGAAAGCCTTGAAGAAAGAATCAAGAAACTAGAAGCAAAAGCCTCAACACCTGCGTCTTTACCAGAAGAGGTAATTCAAAACCTAACAGATAAAATTAAAACATTGTCTGTTCAGGAAAAACCAAAAGAAGGAAAAGGCAAGCTTCTTGTATTCAAAGATCCTTACGACATCCTAAAGGAAGTTCAGAAGCAACAAAAATAATGGCAACAAGAACTCAAAATCCTCCAGTTACAACAAGTACGGAAATTACTCCGTTATTTGAAGATCAGATACGTGACTACCAACAGAACCAGAGGAGAAGGTATATCGCCCAACGAGCCCTGCAAAGAGTAACAAGGCGAATCAGAGGACAAAGAGCCTACAATTACACTCTGGAACAACAGTTGGACCCCCAAGTTCAACTACGACTATCAATGCAACAACGAGCCTCTATAGTACCTGCTGAGGTGCTATACCATTCCCGGCGAGATGACGCTCATCACCGTGTTTACCTTCATAGATCAGAGGAAGCAATCCTTGTCACAAACAATCAAATTGACAGAGCATTTATTCAAGAAGAAAGCTTCCAACAATTACAAAAAGTAACATGAGATTTCTGCATATGGGAGTTATCCAAGTCCGTGTTCAAATCTTACACAGACAGGAGGAAGGGACTTTATTACTTGTAGTATTCCGGGATAATCGTTGGCAAGGAGATCAATCAATCTTTGCTACTATGGAGATTGATCTTACACGAGGAACACAACTGGTATATGTGATACCAAATACAATGCTTACTATTCCTGACTTTTATAGAAATATACAGGTGTCATTCCTGGCCAGGGGATATGAGAACTGGCAGAATGGTGAAGCCAATATCCTTGTAACAAGAGGACTAGTTGGCAGGCTATCCAACACCCCTAATGTGGGATTTGCGTATGAAGTACAAAATGTCGTTGACTACCTGGCGAGCCATGGAGTAAGGGCACTCCCTGGGAGAAGTTATAATACAAGAGAAATTTCAGGCCAGAACTGGATTATCAGGCATTCTACAATTAACATCCCCATGCAACCAACGGAGGTAAATACACGAAACCTGCTAGATGGAAGGATTTCTGTTAGCTTCAATAATTATCAAGTTGCAGCTATAGCAAACCCTCCAGCATATAACTCCAGGGATGAGGAGATACTATCTGATGAGGAAGAAATCACCAATCATATAATTGCAGTGATTACTGAAGCAGAAGAATTGTTAGTAAAAAGAATATCAGCGACAGCGGTGCTACCCATAAGAAGAAGCTCAGGAGCTGCAGGATATGATATTGCAATAGACAAAGCATGCATCATAAGTTCTAAAGAAAAGAAGCTGCTAACTACAGGGATTTGTATACAGGTTCCTCAAGGAGTATATGCACGCCTGGCCCCCAGATCCAGCATAGCCCTGAGAGGGATAATCATCATGGGAGGTGTAATTGATACCGATTATAGGGGTGAAGTCAAAATCCTGGCTTATAATACAACAAATGATGATATCTATTTCGAAGAACGGGAATATATAGCCCAACTCATTCTGGACGCATTGCCACTCCACAAGTACGAGAGGTGGACACATTACAACAAACTGAAAGAGGAGTACATGGCTTTGGCTCAACCACTGCTCAGGTTTGCTCTCGATATCAAGCTAATCCTCAATGCTCGGGTTGCTACTATTGTTACAGTGATGGAGACAGTGCACAAGGATATGATTTTTATGTGGAAAGAAACCGAAACCAAAGAGGAAAGGCAGTACAAACAGAAGAAGACAGGTTGGATACCTTGAGCAGAAAGGCCAGAGACTATCGAGTGACCCAACATAAATTCTATGAAGATAAGGCATACTTTGACCTAATTGAAGGGCCACCGAGCTTAGCTGCATCCATCGCTCAAACCACAAGGATACTCCAAGACTCAAGAACCTACAGACGACATTTACAGCAGCAGCTCGATGATGCATCCCCATCAACAACCAATTTCCTGTGTACGTTCAACGACACTGACGATGACTATTTAAATTATTTACAATACTTGGCATCACAGGATACCTACACAGAAGATTTTACCAATCCTTTTGCGGAAGGTGATGGGAATGAAGCACTTGAGCTTCCAGACACGAATGATAGGTGGGATACCCTGGGAGAACCCAGTGGCAAATATAATTATTATGTTAATTATGCAGCACCACCTATTCAGCCTTTCATCCCAGCAACAAAACCCTCATGGGGGGATGAAGAAGATGATGAAAGTAAAGAAGCAGAGGACGAAGCACCACAAGAGGACCACTGGCCTACCACTCTTCACAAAGACAACCCTTCCGTCTCAAGAACCAAAGAATATTTCAAAGAAGAATTACTTGCTGTAGCCTCGGAAGACTGGGACTGGGTTACTGATTATCCACAATTAAAGGCTCTGACTGAACAAGTTTATTCGCAAGAGGCAAACTCCCAATACAGGCCACCTGCCGATGAAACAATGAACCCTGTTGGTTTTCCCCCAAAACCACCAGGCCCCAAGCCAGAACCTGTGAGCTGTATACCTGAACCATCTACCAGGCCCAGAAAATTCACTGGGCATAACACTTCCGAATGGTGGAATTTACCTTCTGCTCACCAACAGACTGGCGCAATTTTAACATTACCTACCCAACTTGGCAAGATTGATGACGTCCTCCTAAGGTGGGAAGGTATAACAAGAAACATTGTAGCATTACAAAACTTTTCTGATGTGCAGGACAAGGTAGATTTTATTGAAAATCTACTCGGAGAGACTGAAAGACTTACCTAGATTCATTGGAGAATGGCATATCCCTCGGAATACCAGAAGCTTGTGAATTCCGCTGATGGAAGGAATGGGACTCAGAACATAATTTCTCAGATCAGAAGAATATTCCTATTAGAAGACCCCTTTCAAGGATCAACGGATCTACAAGACAGAGCCTATCAAGACCTGGAAAGAATTTCTTGTACCCAGGTAAAAGACATAATCTCATTTATGAATGACTATATGAATCTAGCAGCCAAAACAGGGAGGTTATTCACTGGCTCTGAATTATCTGACAAATTCTGGCTAAAACTTCCCGGAGACCTGGGAAAAAGGGTCAAGACAGCATTTGAAGAGAAATACCAAGGTAACACTATAGGAGTACACCCCAGAATAATATTTACCTATAGGTACCTTGAAGAAGAATGTAAAAGGGCAGCCTTCAATAGATCCCTCAAAGATCTATCATTCTGTAGCCAGATACCCATCCCAGGGTATTATCAAAAGCCAGGCAAAAGATTCGGAGTTAGAAAATCTACCACATACAAAGGGAAGCCTCATGAATCCCATGCTCGGATAGAAAAGAAAAAGCATTTAATCCGCAATAAGAAGTGCAAATGCTTCCTATGTGGCGAAGAGGGGCATTTTGCAAGAGATTGCCCCAAAGAATACAAGAATGTACGAAGAGTCGCTATGTTTGAAGGATTAGAACTACCAGAAGAATTTGAAATCATGTCAGTACAAGAAGGTGAGAACCAATCAGATGCTATTTACAGCATCTCCGAAGGAGAAGACCAGCAGGTACTTGCTCACGAATATTTATATGTTTTCATTGAGCAAAGAAACTGTTATATGATAGGAAAAACTGGAAGCTGGCAACCCATGGTTCGAGTTACAAGGGAGCAGCATGACTGCCAACATATCTGGATAATAAATGATGAGGTATCCCCTTCATATGAAAGATGCCACTGTTGCAGAAGGGAAACTATGAAGAAGCACCGAATGCATTGCACAAATTGCAAAATAACATCCTGTGGTATGTGTACTGATAATTATTTTGATATTACAATTCCAGTTCAGCGAGAAACAGCTATCCCATATAATCCCATGAGTTTTATAAAAGAACATCAAGCGTATGCCGCCTGGGCGGATGCTGAAATAGAACGGCTAAAACAAGAATTAGAAGCCAACAAATTATTAGCCAGATTACAACAAGAACAACTGGAAAAAGAATACAAGGCAAAGAAGAAGATTTAATTAGAAATGCCTCAGCTGACAAATTAGAAGTTGATACTGAAAATGAGGAATTTCGATTAAGAATTGAAGCTTTGGAATTGGAAAATTATGATCTCAGGAAGCAACTACAGGAATATCAGGCTGGAACCCACATTTCTGACCCAGCAGATTCTGAACAAGAAGAAGAAGAGGTAAATGTGATTATAACAGAGGGCAGAGAGAAGGCATTTTCAGTTGAAGAAGCTACCCAACCCAAGAAGAGGACAAATGGCTTATTCAACTTAAGCATTGAACTTAATATTCCAGGAGTGAAGGAGTTCAAAGTAAATGCTATTCTTGACACTGGTGCCACAACATGTTGCATAGATCAGCAATCCGTACCTCCTGAAGCCATTGAAGAAAACACATTTGCTGTTAATTTCAGTGGAATTAATTCCAAGACTACTGCAACAAAGAAGCTCAAATATGGAAATATGAAGATTGGGGAACATTCCTTCCGTATTCCCTATACGTATGCTTTTCCTCTCACACTCGGAGGAAACATTAATATGATCATTGGCTGCAATTTCATAAGATCTCTATATGGAGGCATCAGAATAGAAGGCGATGAGGTAACCTTTTACAAAAATGTTACAACTATTAAAACATGTCAAACTGTGAATGCAGCCTCAGCAATTGAAGAGTTAGAATTAGAAGAGGAAGAATATTATCAGATCAAAGAACAAATTTGCACCTGGCAAAGCAGTTCAAGAATAGAAGGAATCCTACAAAAACTAACAGATACTGGCTATATTGGAAATGATCCTATGAAGTATTGGAGCCAGAACCAGATCAAATGTAAACTGGACATCAAAAATCCAGATTTAACAATAGAAGACAGGCCGTTGAAGCATGTTACTCCTCAAATGCAGGACTCTTTCAAGAAACACATCAAAGCTTTGCTAGAATTAAAGGTTATAAGGCCATCCAAGAGCAGGCACAGAACGACAGCTATAATAGTCCATTCCGGAACTACTATTGATCCAGTTACTAAGCGAGAAGTAAAAGGAAAAGAGCGCATGGTCTTTAATTACAAAAGGCTCAATGACAACACCCATAAAGACCAATACAGTCTTCCAGGTATTAATACGATTATTAAAAGGATTGGAGGAAGCAGCATTTATTCCAAATTTGATCTCAAATCCGGATTCCACCAAGTTGCCATGGATCCAGAATCAATAGAATGGACCGCCTTTTGGGTCCCCGATGGTTTATATGAATGGTTAGTAATGCCATTTGGGCTCAAAAATGCTCCTGCCATATTTCAGAGAAAAATGGATGACTGTTTTAAAGGTACCGAAAAATTTATTGCTGTTTACATTGATGATATTTTGGTATTTTCAAAGACAGAGCAGGAACACAAGAAGCACCTGGAAGTTATGCTACAAATTTGCCAGAAGAATGAATTAATATTAAGTCCTACAAAAATGAAAATCGGAACTCCTGAAGTTGAATTCCTCGGAGCCACAATTGGGCCTTCTACTATCAAACTTCAGACTCATATCATCTCCAAAATTGTTGATTTCAAAGAATTTGAATTAGAGACAATAAAAGGCCTGAGGTCCTGGTTAGGACTTCTTAATTATGCTCGTAGTTATATTCCTAACCTTGGCAGATTATTAGGACCCTTATATTCAAAGACCTCTCCAACTGGCGAAAGGAAGATGAATTCTCAGGATTGGATCCTAATAAGAAAGATTAAGGAGCTAATCGCTAAGCTCCCTGACCTTGTAATTCCTCCCGAAGAATGCTTCATAATTCTAGAAACAGACGGCTGTATGGAAGGATGGGGAGGTATCTGCAAGTGGAAAAAGGGGAAGGAGGATCCTCGCACTGAAGAAAAAATTTGCACATATGCAAGTGGAAAGTATTCCCCCCTCAAATCCACCATAGACGCAGAAATCCATGCCGTCATGAATAGTATGAGCAGCTTCAAAATTTACTACCTTGATAAAAAGGAACTTATTATCAAGACTGATTGTCAAGCAATTATAAGTTTCTTTAACAAATCTGCTCAAAACAAGCCCTCAAGAGTCCGATGGTTATCTTTTACGGACTATATTACAGGGCTAGGGCTGGATGTTCAGTTCCAGCACATTGAAGGTAAAGACAATAATCTAGCTGACACCCTATCTCGTCTTGTTTGTTTCATTACAGGCCCATGGCATCCGCTAGAAGAAGACTATTTGGTCTTAGCCCAGGCCGAGGAAACAATAGTACAACTGAGGAGGAAGCCCAATATCAGAGCATCCCAACACCTGGCAGACCTTATGAATTCTTGGACCAATATGAAGAACTTAGCAGAAGCCCAATCCAAAGAATCCCTGGACCCCATGAAAAAGACCTCAGGGAACACCTTGGGGATATTGAATGGACAGTATCACGAAACGTTCTTAAAAGTATCTGGGAGCTCAAGCTTATCATCAGCGCAAAAGAAATAGATTTCGCGAATCACGGACAGCTCAGAGGTGGCCTCTACTTCAAAGATTCCCTTCCTGAAGTGATAAAAGCAAAAGACGAATTATTGGACCTTTTCATAAAGGCGCAGAACGTGGCACAGCGCATCAAAGACGTGCCACCATAACAAAGCATGATGGACCCAAAATAATAGCTAGCTTTTACTTTCTAGCTTTACTTTCGGCAACTAGCCTTTTCTTTTTAGCCTTACTTTCGGCCGCTTTATTCTAAAGACAACCCAGTCTAAAGATAAAGATGCCCTAGGCATGCGTGTAAAGGATAAGAGGGAAATGAGGTGCTAGAATGTAGATGGGGCCCAATGAGCACCCTGTTCAAGCACTCAATACCTAACTGGAGATGCTCGTATGTGGTGGGAGCGGGTCAGGAGTAAGAGGATAGTCAACCAGATGAGCTGGACAGATTTCGAGCAAGAGTTCTATGAGGAGTTCTTCCACATGAGGGTTACCAACAAGCACTACGAGGACTTCATGGAGTTCAGACAAGGTAACCTACCAGTGGGAGAAGCAGTCGCGAAGTTCAACAGACTAGCTCGCCTCTGCCCAGAGCTAGTCAGCACAGAGAAGGAGCGAGTCAGACTGATGCTCCGCATGTTGAACCCTGAAATAGCACTCAACGTGAACAGCGGGACGCACCGACCCCAGACCAGCGAGGAGTTGGTCAGTAGTGCGCTAATCTCAGAGCACTATCTGAATAGCATCAAGGCACAGCAAACACAATAGAAGCCAGTCCTGATTGAGAACAAGACAACAGGAGGCCAGAAGCCTCAGCCAAATAACCAGAACTGGAAGAACAAGAACCACAAAAGGAAGCAGTGGCCTGGCAGCCAAAAAGAAAACCCAGAGAATAAGCAAGCTAGGTATCCACCTTGTCCTAAGTGTGGGAGGACCCATCCAGGAGCATGCCTTTTGGGTGTAACTGGATGCTACTCATGTGGACAAGAGGGACACAGATCCAAAGACTGCCCAAACAAGTTTAAGGTACTTCCTCAGCAGTCCGTACAGTATGGAGGCAAGCCTCAGTTACATTACATGCCTACTATACTGGAGGGACCTCAGATCAGTTAGGGAAGGTTGGAAGCAGCACCAGTTCCAACCAATGCCAGAGTCTTTTCCCTCATGAAGGAAGAAGCTGCCAGCGCCTCCACGGTCGTAACAGGTCAAATAGTTATTTTTCAGCATTTAGCTACTACACTGTTTGACACTGGGACGACCCATTCTTTCGTATCAGTACCTTTTGCTAGTAAGTTACAGGTGCCCGCAGAGAGTTGGGAGTCCAGATTCCTGACAACTCTCCCTTCAGGGGAAATCATGGAATCCACCCAGCGGCTCCGGGCTGTGCCAATCAAGATTTCAGACCGAGAGCTATATGTCGATCTAATAGTCCTTGCGATGCAAGACTTCGACATCATACTGGGCATGGATTTCCTCAGTAAGTACAGCGCTTCAGTGGACTGCCGTAGAAGGAAGGTGGTTTTCAGCCCAGAAGGAGAACCACCATTTGAGTTTCAAGGAGCCCCAAAGAGGAAGACTCAGAAATTCCTCTCAGCCTTGGCAGCCCACCAGATGCTAGAGCAAGGGTGTGCTGGTTTTCTTGCACACGTAGTGGACTCAGAAGCAAAGAAAGAACTCAAGCAGGAGGATGTACGGGTAGTCTGCGAATATCCAGAAGTATTCCCAGAAGAACTACCTGGACTACCGCCCAACAGGGAGGTGGAATTTGAGATTGAGCTGGTGCCAGGTACCGGTCCGGTCTCAAAAGCCCCATATCGTATGTCTCCTGCAGAGCTGAAGGAATTACAAGAGCAACTCCAGGAGCTACTAGACAAGGGCTTCATCCGCCCGAGTCATTCACCCTGGGGAGCCCCTGTACTTTTCGTCAAGAAGAAGGACGGGTCTATGCGTCTGTGCATAGACTACAGAGCTTTAAACAAGGTAACTATCAAGAACAAGTACCCTCTTCCCAGAATTGATGACCT
>JAGFNQ010003989.1:205918-244082 GCA_024364735.1 Boesenbergia rotunda | reverse complement strand
TGTTGTATTATAAGCCAGGATTTTGACCTCACCCCTGTAATCTGTGTCAATTACCCCTCCCATGATGATTATCCCCCTCAGGGCTATGCTGGATCGGGGGGCCAGGCGTGCATAAACTCCTTGAGGAACCTGTATACAAATCCCTGTAGTTAGCAGCTTCTTTTCTCTAGAACTTATGATGCATGCTTTGTCTATCGCAACATCATATCCTGCAGCTCCTGAACTTCTTCTTATGGGTAGAACCGCTATTGCTGATATTCTTTTTACAAACAATTCCTCTGCTTCAGTAATGACTGCAATTATATGATTGGTGATTTCTTCCTCATCAGATAGTATCTCTTCATCTCTGGAGTTATATGCTGGAGGGTTTGCTATAGCTGCAACTTGATAATTATTGAAACTAATAGAAATCCTTCCATCCAGCAAGTTTCGTGTATTTACCTCCGTTGGTTGCATGGGGATGTTAATTGTAGAATGCCTGATAATCCAGTTCTGGCCTGAAATTTCTCTTGTATTATAACTTCTCCCAGGGAGCGCCCTTTCTCCATGGCTTGCCAGGTAGTCAACGACATTTTGTACTTCATACGCAAATCCCACATTAGGGGTGTTGGATAGCCTGCCAACTAGTCCTCTGGTTACAAGGATATTGGCTTCACCATTCTGCCAGTTCTCATATCCTCTGGCCAGGAATGACACTTGTATATTTCTATAAAAATCAGGAATAGTAAGCATTGTATTTGGTATCACATATACCAGTTGTGTTCCTCGTGTAAGATCAATCTCCATAGTAGCAAAGATTAATTGATCTCCTTGCCAACGATTATCCGGGAATACTACAAGTAGTAAAGTTCCTTCCTCCTGTCTGTGTAAGATTTGAACACGGACTTGGATAACTCCCATATGCAGAAATCTCATGTTACTTCTTTGTAATTGTTGGAAGCTTTCTTCTTGAATAAATGCTCTGTCAATTTGATTGTTTGTGACAAGGATTGCTTCCTCTGATCTATGAATGTAAACACGGTGATGAGCGTCATCCCGCCGGGAATGGTATAGCACCTCAGCAGGTACTATAGAGGCTCGTTGTTGCATTGATAGTCGTAGTTGAACTTGGGGGTCCAACTGTTGTTCCAAAGTGTAATTGTAGGTTCTTTGTCCTCTGATTCGCCTTGTTACTCTTTGCAGGGCTCGTTGGGCGACATACCTTCTCCTCTGGTTCTGTTGGTAGTCACGTATCTGATCTTCAAATAACGGAGTAATTTCCGTACTTGTTGTAACTGGAGGATTTTGGGTTCTTGTTGCCATTATTTTTGTTGCTTCTGAACTTCCTTTAGGATGTCGTAAGGATCTTTGAATACAAGAAGCTTGCCTTTTCCTTCTTTCGGTTTTTCTTGAACAGACAAAGTTTTAATTTTATCTGTTAGGTTTTGAATTACCTCTTCTGGTAAAGATGCAGGTGTTGAGGCTTTTGCTTCTAGTTTCTTGATTCTTTCTTCAAGGCTTTCAAGCTTTTCAAGGATTGTAACCAGTAGCTGTATTTGAGTGTTAGCTTGTTTGATAGCTGCAACAGATCCTTTTATAGCACCCTGATATTCTGCTGGTCTAAGAAAGCCAAGGGCAGGGGCTTCAATTCCTTCAGTTGCTTGAAGAGCTTCTTTGTAGTTGGTTGTCGCTTGGGTATTAATATAACTCATGCATTAACCCAAGTTTCTAGCTTATGGAGGAGTTTCTCTATTTTTTCAAATTTTTTATTGAAGTCCTCAGAGAGTTTTGGTTGTATACTGGTAACCACGTTCTTAAGTTGTCTTTCAGTCAGCGGTTGCTGGGCTACTACTACCTCAGTAAGGGATACTAAGGATTTCCTTAGTTCTTTGTTTTGAGTTTTTAACTCTTCAATTTCTTCTTGGAGTTTCTTAAAGTTTTTAAGATGGACACGACAAGATAGACAAAGTCGGTCATAAACCACGGCTAGGTTATGGGCAAGTTCTTTTACTGTTGGCTTTGTTTCGGCGAGGTCAAGGTACTCAAGGTTAGAGGTATGGGATTTGGAATACCATTCTTGAATCTTTTCTTCCCAATGTCTAGACATAAGACATTTATAACTTCCTTCCTTTTTAATCTGCTTTTTAGACCTTATGCTTACGGCTTAGAGGGTTCTAAAGGCTTTCTTGCTCATACAGATGTGCCCTTGGGCTTACAATCCTGTTGCCAAGTTAGGATCTGTCCTTTTGCAATCCACCTGTTGTTCCCCAATCGCCTTATTACAATAACATCCAAATTACGTTTTAAAAGAGGACTTAAGTTATTAAAGCACTATATCAGTAAGAGGTTTTGCTATAACTGATCAACAGTTGCAATTCGCTTGTCTCTTTCTTAGGAATCACTATAACTGATCAACAGTTGTAATTCGTTATCCTAAGATTTTAAAGAAAGATGCCTATTAATGTTTGCCTAACATCAGGGTAGAATTAATTTTTAGAAGGAATGTCCCAGGGACCTTCGTACCATGAGTACCTTAACAAGGTTTTTACTCAGCCATGAATTTTCGCTCTGATACCATTAAAATGGAAGCCTTCTAAACTTATAACAAAGATAGTTGCACAAAGAACTTGTAAAAATGATAATGCAAAGACTTTGATTACAAGCTTAGGAACTTACACGCAAACAGACTTCAAACTTGAGGAAATCTCGAAGTAGAACTTATGTCGGGGTCTCGACTTGTGTTCTGCAACGAGCTATCTAAGGACTTATATAGAGGTATTGAGTGCTTGAACAGGGTGCTCATTGGGCCCCATCTACATTCTAGCGCCTCATTTCCTCTTATCCTTTACACGCATGCCTAGGGCATCTTTATCTTTAGACTGGGTTGTCTTTAGAATAAAGTGGCCGAAAGTAAGGCAAAAAGAAAAGGCTATTAGCCGAAAGTAAAGCTAGAAAGTAAAAGCTAGCTATTATTTGGGTCCATCATGCTTTGTTATGGTGGCACGTCTTTGATGCGTTGTGCCACGTTCTGCGCCTTTATGAAAAGGTCCAACAATTCAAGAGGGTATATGGAAAAAGTGCAATAATTAAAACCCCACTTTTCTCTTCTCCTTCCCCTGATTCCCCTCAGTTGGCGATAGGCGAAACCACGCAACCAATTCCTCTTCTTTTCTTGTTCCTTCTCCATCGTTGGCGGATCGCGAACCTCGCTAATCCCTCCTTCTCCTGGGATCTACGAGAGCGAAGGATTCGCCGGAATGCTCGTTCGATCCAAGCGCGGCGCTAGGGCTGGAGGCAACGGGAAGAACTCACCGGTCGTGTGTCGAGAGGGATAAGCTCGTGGTTCTTCGTTCGATCTTTGCATGCCATCTGCTTATTCCGATCTATTGGATCTCAGTGTGCCCTTTGACCTAGATTGAGTGGTTATCCTTCGAGGCGGGTTGCCCTAGCACCGTTGGGAGTTGGAATCTGGAGGCAAGAAGCGGTCATTGGGAAGAAAGAAGCTCGGACAGTGGATCTTTCTCTACGAGTCATGATTCGGTGGCAAACCGTAGAGGGCTTGGCGTACGGGCAACATCGAATGGACGACGGCGGTAATGAAGGATGTCAGCGGCAGCGTCGATAAGAAAACCTACTTCGCGACAAGGGGTGTCCGGTGGCGAGGGTCGGCGTCTGGCATCGAGTCTCACCCGGAAGATCCCTGAGAGGGTCAGGCAGTGATGAGGGTTGGCTTCTTAGTTGCGACTAATACGGAGGAATTTTAGGGCCTTCGGTCCATAGGAAAAGTCAAGATCAGACGACTGACGTGGCTTGACTCGGCGACCACCACCTATTTTCATGAAGCATCAAAGATTAATCATCACAATTTACCCAAATAAGCAATGTACTTATTTAGTTACCAAACAAAATATTTAATCTACAACTAGTTGTCAAACTTCATCTATCATCTATTTTTACATAAATTTTATTTTATTATTTTAATATATCAGATAATTAGAAATTTTACTGATGGTCAAAGTGTAGTATCAAGTTGACACTATATAAAAGATTACAAATATTATAACAAAATATCCTTTGCTTTCATAAAATAATATTATTGAAAATATATAATCCTAAAAAATGATTTGTATTTATAAACCTATGCAAGATCTTAAAATATAAAAACTTACCAATCCACGAAACATTAAAAATTAAATTCAGTTAGAAATATTGATTTTCTAGTATTTAATGTTCTAACATAACAATAATGAATTTCTCACCTGACTAATAAAGAATAAGTTAGGCACTATGGCAGTGGACCCATTAGAAATGATCTACAATGTGGGACTGATTCCTATTTTTGTTATTGTACCTTTGATTGATCCAATCTGCATGTTCAAAACATTAATCATTAACATTTACACATATAAAACAAATGTGCAAATAAAAAAACATAAATAAAAAGATAGAAAGTCTTATTTTCTATCTATTGTTTTAAGAAATATTGAAATTGCATCCTTCAATAGTATAAAATTATAAAAGTCACTTCAATTTTACTTCGGTAATATAAAAGAATTTTTCATGCTGATAATTAGTCGGGAATTTGGTAAACTTAACTATGGATATACTTTTGTGTATATACTTTTAACAGAGGATTTGCTTATGTTACTTTTGTGTATATACTTTTGAATTATGATTGTTATTTATAGTATGTTTGTTTTATTTTAGCGGTAAAAAATATTCTATACAATTATAATTTTGTTGCAATAAAATATGACCAATTACTTCTGTACTACAAATAAATGATGGAGTAATATAATAGAAACGACTTCAACAAATTTAAATAATAGCCAAGTTAAACAAAAAATTTACTTCACCCCAACTCAAATTTGTGAAGTTGTTCATGTAAATTACTTTATTAATTTAAAATTACATTATAGTAAAATATAATTATTTACTTCTACGCTATAAATAAATGATGTATTAATATAATACAAACAACTTCGACAAATTTAAAAAGTGGCAAAATTAAATAAAAACTTTACTATATCATAATGAAAAAATTATGAAGTAATATAAATAATTTACTTCATTAATTAATGTAACCCATGAAGTCATATGTGATCAATTATTTAAATACTTGTACAAAATCGATGAAGTAAAAAGACTTTTTTACTTCATAAACGGTTCAATTTTGATCCGGTTTATATTGGATAAAGACTTCGTCATTTTGTGGCGAAGTAATAAATCCACCCACTTTACTTCACGTTCTTATACTTCGGTAATTATATACATATTACTTCGTTTAATATCCGATGTATATCACTTAATTTCACAAAAATATGTCAGTAACTTTTTTAATCTATGCATATGTCTTTAAAAATATTTCAGTGACTTTCTTCATGTTACCATACAAGGGTATTCTTACATGGAACCATCAAGGATTATCCCAGCTGCTATTACAAAATTTGTTTTACAATCGTGGAGAGTGGCAGTAGTGTTATGTATCACTTGGTTTCTTTACTGATGCAAGACCAATTTTTTCCTAAAAATGGGTTTAATGGGGGTTCATGAAGACAATCTAATGTTATTGTTGCTCTGAATCGCAATTAATGTTTTAGTTTGCAGGATCAATTCAGAATCAGTATCATAACTTCTTTCGCCACTGCTATCTTGAGAGCTAAAATCCTCCTTTATACCGATTTGAAACCGATCATGATTAGATCGTCACGAGTGGAGTTCTCTTGAATTACACATTTATTTTGATAATCTAATACAAATGAGAATGTTGATATAAATACTAAAAAAACACAATGAATTATAATATTAAAAAATTAACTAAATTGACAATGTTGATATAAATGAAATACAATTTTAAAAAAATAACTTACCAGCGATAAACTATACAATGAAAAGATAAGCTGTTGGTCCTTCTAAAGCAAGCCAGATGGTTTTCTCGTACAGATGATTAGAAGCACAGCCATGCAAACACATGAAAATTTTCCTCATGACAGTGGGACCAAATATTAGAAAAACTACAGCTGAGGCACAATAAAACATCACCCACCCAATCGACAACTCTGGATTGTTCTGTAATTAATTAAGATAGGTCAGATTACCCTAACAAACATCAAGGGTCTACGTTACAACAAACAGATTGACCATGCGAACCCACGCCGCGCTGGCAGATGTGGCAGTGGCCGCGCGAGGCGACAGCACCGACAGACGCAGCTGGCTCAAAAGTGGAACGATTGAGATTACCTGAGAGGGTAATGTCGGAGTCAGCGACAGTAAACTCAACATCAGGAGGCTGTGGTCAAAGAGAGAAGAAAAGAGAGAAGAAAAGAGAGGGTAATGGGAGCTGCTGCCGAAATGCTTGACCTCCGCCGAACGAATTTGGGGCAAAGGGGTAAATCGGTATGTGGCGCAGGCGCTGCTCTTCGGTGGGAATGGAACCGGTTCTGGTCGAGAAAGGTTCGATCCGTTCGCTATATTGTGTTGGGCTTTACAATAAGAAAAATTATTTGCACAGTGAAAGTGAATACTTTAGTGAAAATGTTGACCGTCAATCGACGACACGCCCAATGTCCGATCATCGATCGGACACCACCGACGGCCTCTGATTGTTGTCACGAATCAAATTATACTTTGGGGGGATGGTGAACTCGTCGGGATCGACGGTGAATGATGCGAGATCGTAATTGCGATGATGTTTGCATCCATGATTGTAAATAAACATTCACCTGTTCAAATTCCATTGATTAGATACTTTGAAGTTACCAAATTTTCACAATCGATATTGCATGTCTGAGTCTTATTTCTAGCAAAGTTTCCACAAAGTAAATTGATGAAAAAAAAATCATAAAATTCATACAGTTCATTCGTTCTTTTGTTTGCATCCAAAATTTTAGATCAACATTTATTTGTTCTAATTTCATTGATCAGATACTTTGAAGTTACCAAATTTTCAATTCAGCATCATTAGAGCTTGTTGAGTAAAATTTAATTTTGGAGCAACTAAACTCATTTTCTGCCTAAAATAAACAAACTTGAACTAACCTATAGTTTGATAAACAAAAACAAAATTCAATTTTATTTTGGTGCGACTTACAATTATCGAGGTTCTACAACTACAACCGTCACCTATTTCTAGGCCGACCGATTATGGTTCTGGAACCACCACTACCTATTTTCATGAAGCATGAAGGATTAATCATCACATGTTACCCAAATAAGCAATGTATTTATTTAGTTACCAAACAAAATATTTAATCTACAACTATTTGTCAAACTACGTCTATCATCTATTTTTACATAAATTTCATTTTATTATTATTAATATATCAGTTAATTAGAAAATTTATTGATGGTCAAAGTGTAGTATCAAGTTGACACTATATAAAAGATTACAAAGATTATAACAAAATAACCTTTGCTTTCATAAAATAATATTATTGAAAAAATATAAACCTAAAAAATGTTTTGTATCTATAAACCTATCCAAGATCTTAAAATATGAAAACTTACGAATTCACGAAACATTAAAAATCAAATTCAATTAGAAATATTATTTTTCTAGTATTTAATGTTCTAACATAGTAATAATGAATTCTCACCTGACTAATGAAAAATGAGTTTGGCACTATGGCAGTGGACCCATTAGAAATGATCTACGATGTGGAAGTGATTCCTATTTTTGTCACTTTACCTTCGATTGATCCAATCTGCATGTTCAAAATATTAATCATTAACATTTTCACATATAAAACAAATATGCAAATAAAAAAACATAAATAAAAAGACAAAAAGACTTATATTCTATCTATTGTTTTAAGAAATATTGAAGTCGCATCCTTTAATAGTATAAAACTATAAAAGTCGGTTCAATTTTACTTCGGTAATATAAGAGAATTTTTTATGCTAATAATGAGTCGGGAATTTGGTAAACTTAACAATGGATATACTTTTGTGTATATACTTTTAATAGTGGATTTACTTATGTTACTTTTGTGTATATACTTTTGAATTATGATAGGTATTTATAGTATATTTATTTTATTTTAGCGGTGAAAAATATTCTATTCAATTATAATTTTGAATCAATAAAATATGACCAATTACTTCTGTACTACAAATAAATGATGGAGTAATATAATAGAAACGACTTCGACAAATTTAAATAATAGCCAAGTTAAAGAAAAAAATTACTTCACCCCAATTCAAATTTATGAAGTTGTTCATATAAATTACTTTATTAATTTAAAATTACGTTGTAGTAAAATATAATTATTTACTTCTACACTATAAATAAATGATGTAGAAATATAATACAAACAACTTTGACAAATTTAAAAAGTGGCAAAATTAAATAAAAAATTTAATATATCATAATGAAAATATTATGAAGTCATATAAATAATTTACTTCATTAATTAATGTAACCCATGAAGTTATATGTGATCAATTATTCCGGTACTTGTACAAAATCGATGAAGTAAAAAAGGCTTTTTTACTTCATAAATGGTTCAATTTTGAATCGGTTTAGACCGGATAAAGACTTCGTCATTTTGTGGCGAAATAATAAATCCACCCTTTTTACTTCACGTTCTTAGACTTCAGTAATTATATACATATTACTTCGTTTAATATCCGATGTATATCACTTAATTTCACAAAAATATGTCAGTAACTTTTTTAATCTATGCATATATCTTTAAAAATATTTCAGTGACTTTTTTCATGTTACTATACAGGGGTATTCTTACGATAGAACCATCAAGGATTATCCCAGCTACTATTACAAAATTTGTTATACAATCGTGGAGAGCGGAAGTAGTGTTATGTATCACTTGGTTTCTTTACCGATACAAGATCAATTTTTTCCTAAAAATGGGTTTGATGGGGGTTCATGAAGACAATCTAATGTTATTGTAGCTCTCAATCGCAGTTAATGTTTCAGCTTGCAGGATCAATTCGGAATCAGTATCATAACTTGTTTCGCCACTATTATCTTGAGAGCTACAATCCTCCTTTATACCAATTTGAAACCGATCAAGATCAAGATTAAATCGTCACGAGTGGTGTTCTCTTGAATTACACGTTTATTTTGATGAGAATGTTGATATAAATACTAAAGAAACACAATGAATTATAATATTAAAAAATTAACTAAATTGACAATATTGATATAAATGAAATATAATTTTAAAATAATAACTTACATGCGATAAACTATAAAAATGAAAAGATAAGCTGTTAGTCCTTCTAAAGCAAGCCAGATGCTCTAAATTAAGCAAGCCAGATGCTTTTCTCATACAGATGATTAGAAGCACAACCATGCAAACACCTGAAAATTTTCCTCATGACAGTGGGACCAAATATTAGAAGAAATACAGCTGAGGCACAATAAAGCAACACCCACCCAATCGATAACTCTGGATTGTTCTGTAATTAATTAGCATTGGTCAAATTATACTAACAAACATCAAGGTCTACGTTACAACAAACAGATTAACCATGCAAACCCACGCCGCGCTGGCAGCTATGGCAGTGGTCGCGCGAGGCAACAGCACCAACAGACGCCGCTTGCTCAAAAGTGGAACGATTGAGATTACCTGAGAGGGTAATGTCGGAGTCGGCGAGAGTAATCTGGGCATCAGGAGGCGGCGGCCGAAGAGAGAATAAATGTGCGTCGAAAGTGGGAGGTGCTGCCGAAATGCTTGACCTTCGCCGAACGAATTTGGGGCAAAGGGGCAAAGCGGTATGTGGCGCAGGCGCTGCTCTTCGTGGGAATGGAGCCGGTTCTGGGCGAGAAAGGTTCGATCTGTTCGCTATACTGTGTTGGGCTTCACAATAAAAGAAATGATTTGCACAGTGAAAGTGAATACCTAAGTGAAAATGTTGATCGTCAATCGACGGCACGTCCAATGTCCGATCATCGATCGGACTCCACCGACGGCCTCCGATTGTTGTCCTGAATCAAATTATACTTTGGGTGGATGGTGAACTCGTCGGGATCGACGGTGAATGATGTGAGATCGTAATTGCGGCAATCCCCAACGGGTTCACCGTGCCAACTAGGGTATAGTTTGGTTTAGGACGGCGGCCTCCTGCCGCCGACGGTGTCCGATCGACGATTGAACATCGGACGTACCGTCGATTAATGATCAAAATTTTTACTGAAATATTCACTTTCACTATACGTATCATTACACTTACAATAATAATTCTGTATTTTAAAATGGTGAGGTATTTCTAGCAAGTATCAATTTGTTTTAAATCGATCAATTTAATCCTCCTATCGAATAATAAATAAAATATTCTTTTTCAATCTTATTTAATTAATATTATATGTATATAGAGCAATATATTTACAGAATGAATCCTTTCCAAATATATATTCGTTTAGTATAAAATCATCAACCGCTCGTATGATTGGAAAACTAAATTAATATTGTGATTAAAAGAAACCAAAGAGAAAAGTTATTGTTCAAGAAAATTGGTGGTAGAAAAACCTAGGCCCCCGCGGTTGAGGGTTGGCATTTGGCACTGGGATTCACTTGGAAGCTCCCTGCGAAGGACTCGCAGCAGCAGCGACGAAGGACCGGCAACAACGAATGGATGACGGCGGCGAAGAAGGATGGCAGTGGCAGCATCGATAAGAAAACCTAGTTCGCGACAATGGGCGTCCGGCGACGAGGGTCGGCGTCTGGCAACGGGTCTCACCCAGAAGATCCCTGGGAAGGACAGGCGGTGATGAGGGTTGGCTTCTTAGTCGCGACTAATATGGAGGAATTTTAGGGCCTCCGGTCCATAGGAAAAGTCAAGATCAAACGACTGACGTGGCTTGACTCGGCGACACATAGTAAAAAGATCAAGGAAGAACTAAACAAACAATCCAACTAGACGAGTCGATTGGACAATCCGAGCTGATAACATGATCCAGTCGGGCCATCCGACCGGACATCCTCGATATAAACCATAACCATCCAACTTTATACTAGGTAAGTAGACTTTCATGCATGACAAGATTGGTCAATCGGGGCTTAGTTGGCTTACGATCGAGCGACTAACATAAGCACATTGGTTGGTCGGTTGGCGGAACTCCACATTGTGATTAGAATTACACAACACTTGTAGCGCAGGCCATAATGCCTATAACACATGACAAATTGAAGGAGAAAAGACAATACAGATGATCACGCATTGGCTACCGCCGATCAGCTGACCTACTCAAGGCACATGGCAGATAAGTCCCAACAAATCGACTACCAATATGACTGTTTCAATGCGGTCGAGCAGCCTACACACTACGATTCATTGCCCATTCAGCTACTTTAACCAAGTCAAGCACTACCCATTGGGCTATAACCAATCTTCATTACTGGACCAAATCCGGCCTCACGAACTGGGTCTTCTTGTTGGGGCTCCATGGGAACAGATAGACAAAGCCTTATAGCACACAAAATTAGGTCAATCCCTGATAAGACTAGGATAGCATTATCCTGACATTTCATTAACTCATCTAATGTGCTCAACATCCTAGATCTATTGGGCCTCCATGGCACTGTTGAGGCAATCTGTGGTCCGGAGTAACCAAGTGTTTTGATGTTTAGGCAAAGGGTTGAAGTTAGGTTTCCCTTGTATTCTCATATATGTATGTTGAGTGTGCAGGATGTACAGGTTACACATATGGACTTGACTGGACGACCTCGGTACGGTGAAAGGTGGCATGGAGACAAGCTGGAAGCTTATGTGCACCCGAGTGACCTTAGAGAGCAGGGACGATGAGCTGAGGGGCGCGAACTTCGAGGCATGCGTGAAGGATGGCATGGAGGCAAGCTGGAGGTTGGCGTGCATCCGAGGGACGGGAGCCGAAGATGAAGAGGGTGCGAAGGCGATAGTCGAGGCTGCGGATGAGGAGTCAGT
Organism: Boesenbergia rotunda; assembly: GCA_024364735.1. Lineage (NCBI taxonomy): Eukaryota > Viridiplantae > Streptophyta > Magnoliopsida > Zingiberales > Zingiberaceae > Boesenbergia > Boesenbergia rotunda. The sequence continues at coordinate 232,196 of JAGFNQ010003989.1, read as the reverse complement.
CGAGTCGTGAGGGTACGAGTGTTGTATGATTGTACTCGGGAAATCCTAGGGTTCGAGTGCGGAGTGGAATGTACTCGGGAAGGATAACCTTAGGTGGGTGAGTAGACCAGTCGACTGGCCTGGGGGCAGTCGACTGATGAAACTCACAGAAGGGTTTCAGCTAGGGACCAGTCGACTGCTCTGGGAGCAGTCGATTGGTAGGTGGCTGGTGAGTTGGCTGAAAATTCGAACGTTGGGGTTGCAATGGTCGATTTTCAGTGGCACCAATCGACTGCTCTGAGAGCAGTCGACTGGTAGCGAGGTTTTCAGCCCGAGTTTTATTTAAAGAGAACTTCGTGGTGGCTGAGATTCTTGACGAATCTTGTCTTGGTTAAAGGCAAGATAGTAGTCTTTGTGCTCAGAGTGTGCTTGGTGCTATGGCGAGGTTTCTCCACCCACAAGGAGCGACGAGGGCTAGCCGGAGGTTATCCGGGGAGTGATCCACCAACGGATTCTTGGATTAGTCACCCGTCCGGGGTGGATACCAAGTAAATCGGGTTTGTTAGCATTGTTCTATATTGTTAGTTTTATTTTTATTATATATTCCGCTGTGCAACTAACCGTGTAGGAAGAAAAGGGTTCGAAAATCGCTATTTACCCTCCCCTCTATAGCAAACACAAGCGATCATACAGGCACATCCTAGATCTATTACGATTAGATTGTATCAATTTATTCTATTTAATCATCCTATCCAATAATAAATAAAAGATCTATTTCAATCTTATTTAATTAAGATGGAAATCTAATGTACAATTTAATCATCTAATATGCAATTTTGTTTGGTGGTTGAAGGAAAAAATTCGCTATTCTGCAATCAATCTACTTTCGTCACATATTTGCAACGAAAATATTTTCGTTGCAAATTTGCTAGCTACGAAAATACTTTCGTTGCAAATTTTTATTTTTCGTCGTAAATTTGTAATGACTTCAAGGATAAAAAAATTTCATTGCAGATTTAGCAATGAAATTTTTTAAATTTGTTGCCAAATTTGGCGACGATGGCAAATTTGGTCGCAAAAAACTATTTTTTTAGTGATTCGACTCTTGGAGAACAGCGGCATCCATATGCAAAGGCATTGATGCGAGGGTGTTTCTTTTGTTCGCTGCAGCCTGCAGCGCTGGGAGAAACTGTTCGGCGGCTGTTCGTTCGTGACAGTCCATGGTGCGTACGATGTTTGGCATTTGATGAAAATGTTGACCGGCAGAAGGCTGACGCCGGAGACGCTGCCGGAATTCATAACGAAGGCACGCGACATTTTCGGAGGAAGACTTTTCGACGTCAAATTCATGGTGCGGTTCTGCCATGGACTCCTGGGCAAAGAGCTCGGTCTGATGAAGCTTGCGAATCTACTGAAGGTGGATGCCGACGGCGTGGCTCACCGGGCTGACCTTCTATGAAATGCACAAGAGGTGGGCTGTCCAGGATCAACAAGACTCCATGATTCTTTACGGTATCAAGAGAACTTGTCATAAAATCAAGCACGTATCATCTGCTTTCAATCCGAGGAGGTTCATCGTACCGCTGCCGACGATGTGCCCTCCTTGTCCTTTACCGTCTCAGTACGTGCTTTGTCGGCGGCGGTATTGGCGGTGTTTCTCTTTTGCCGCTGGCGACTCCACGCATCAAATGGGTCTAGCCGGTTCCAGTTTACGGTTGTTTCCCCAACATTGTTGCGTACTAAATCCGTTTTTAGTTGTCCTGCATTTCTCCATGTTATTAGAATTGATCTGTTCTTTGTTGAAAGATAAGTAATTGACATCCACCAAATAGAAGTCACATTTAGATAAAATTTGAAACATTGAGTTCTTTGATCTGTTTAAGTAACTTTGCATTTAATGATCAACTCAGTTGAATCTGAATACTAGGACTCTGCAAATCTTGTTCAGAAACCCAAAATACAGAATCTGTTCAGCATCCCAGATCTGCTTGTGTTCGATCACTAGCTATAAAATCTTTTATATTGTATCAACAAAAAGAGAAGAATTTTGCATTTGAATGTTCAGGAATCCCATCCCAAGTCTGATAGAATATCAAACTTAGATATATATATGAATCAACTGCATTCTAAAACAATAATTTAAGATGGAGTTAAAAGATGAATAAGTATATTAATTAGTTACATTTTCTGATGGTAGTTGACTATATATATTTTTCTCAGAAAATGAAGAAGAGCTAATTAAAGATCGATAATTAGGGAACGAGCATGAAGAAATCTGGCAAATCTATCAGTCGATTGATAAGATTGTTTAATTTTACTGCACTCAACTTTCTCTTGCCTTCATGACCGCCAATAATATTCATCTTTCAAATTTCTATATCTAAGCCGTAGAGGTGGTAATATTTTATCGATCTAGTTTAAGAGGAGATTGATTATATCAAGTTTCTTTAAGATCTTCGATCGTCAACTTTGGCTTTCATAGACAACCACATGAAAATTATCAGTCACTTTTCTTAAAATCTTAATGCTACTATAAAAATTATAGTAATAATAATGCAATTTAATTATACCAAAGTGATCAGCTCCAATTAAGTACCACTGCTGCACTGCAGTTGGATTGAGAACTACTCTTCATGGTTAATTATATATGATAGCACTAATCCTCTTGCATTAGAAGAATAATAATCTATCTATATATTAGACTTCATTTTTTTTTCTTCTTTGTTTCGGAAGCGAACGATGGGGATGACGAATCATCGAAGCACAGCCCACGACGACGACGACTGAGAGAAGATGTCGACTGCTGCGAGATTAATACGAGCGTAAAGGGGATGCACTAGAAGATATTCCGGTGGAGTTGTCTCCCTTTGACGCTCACGTCAGGACTCCTTTGTTTATGAGAAAAAAAGTAAGGAATCGAAGTGTTCTAATTCTGGAAAAAGCATCCCCCTTTACTTGGGTGCCAAAGCATCTTATATACCTCACGTCTTCCTCTAACGTGTCCCCACCTTCTCCTCCATGTTCCTTAATTATCGATTACTCGACAATTGTTCTCTTCTGGTAATGGTCATTGTGGCTATTAAGATCCTAATTATCATGCGTTGCAAACAATAATTACATGATGACTTTCCTATTCTGGAGGGAGGAGAGGATAATTGAAGTCGGGCTTTTTTATCCCTACGTTGCTATTTGGGCTCCACTCTACCGAGTCAGCCTCGGGGTCTTAACTCCCGGACTGACCTCGGGAGCCTTTTTCCGTTCTTCCGAGATAGCCTCGAGAGCTCGATTACCGGTTTGATCTCGGGCACCTCTTCCATTCTCCTGAGATAGCCTCGGGATCCCGATTCCCGGCCTGACCTCGAGGAAATAGTTTGATGGGTCTGCTACGTAGCTTTCCTGAACCACGTGTCACCATTGCTCATCCCTATCACTCTTCTTATATTTTATGACAAATTGGAAAAGAGTTATCATGTGTGCTCTAATTATAAGATAAGCTTGCCTCCTCAGTACTCCTCATGATAAGCACTACTTGTTAAGAGCCGTAAGAGACTAACTAATGAAGACCAAACGAGACAACTTTAATTCGATCTTAGCACCAAGCATAGTCCAGCCCAGGCAATTAAGACAAGATTTCAAAAGACGTACACGTATGTGAAACACGAAGATAATGCAATAAATGTCAGTCGTCGTGACAATCCAAGTTGAATGTTATAGTCAGCACTGTATAGAAGTTGACTTGATTCTTAGTTTGTCAACCTTAGATCGATGCTCTATCCGCTTGATGATGCATGAATTAGTCACCAAGAAAATCTTATCTTTGAGAGTTTGAAATTATCTTTTTAAAACTAATATCGTTAATTTGTCTTTTTCTGTTTATCTTCTATATATATCAGAAAGATATATACCACAGTTTAATTTCCAAAACTAATTAAGGGTCCATATCAACCGGACCCCATTAAAAGCTAATGCGATAATTAATTAGGTAATATATCCCATTGTAGGATGTATATATATATCATGTATTGATAAAAGCAACTCCATTAAATCAATATTAAGTCTTTGCGACCGTAGACGGCAAAGTGAAGTGCCATTTCACCAACCACGCGCAATTTGTTATATATCACAAACCTAACTACCTACAACAAAATATTTGAAGCCGATCCACCCAAAACCTAAACTTAATTTTAATTAATGACGACCACCACAATGAATTTGGAAGCATCAAACGACTTAGTACTTATAATATATTCTAAATTTATACACGTGTAGAGGGGGAAAAAAACATATTTTCTTTTAAAAAAAATAAAATAGATAAACTAGTTAATTATTGGCAAAGGGCTTAATCCTGTGATTAAGCGACGCATTTATTAATAATTTCGCTGTCATGCAGTAAGCCATGGCCGGTTGTGCCTCACTTTAGACTTTTGTTGGAGCACGTTCTAACGCAAGCAATCAAACAGTGACGCGGAGACCTCCGAGACTTAATCCTACGTAGTCAAATTGGCATTTTAATATTTTTTTAAAAAAGAATTAATTAAAATTAAAAATAAAAAGGAGCATGCACGTTAATAACGACGTCCTCCGAGTCAAAAGGCGAAATCGTTCGCCCTTAACGCCCCCGTCGTACCCGTCCTAAGGCCATCACAAGAGAGATAAATCATGGTCTCCGAAATAATTAGTATATGATAACGATGTCCTCCGAGAACTTCCAGTAAATGGTCTGCTGTTAGAGGTAGTAAAAGATGATTCATCCATTTAGTACCTCATCGTTCCGTTTCAGAATTAATAGAAAAAAATAAATCATGAAATTATTAATTCGAAAGTTGTGATTAGTAAATAGGGCAGATACTTTAACAAATTTTTGATCTATAAATGTTATGTTAATAATATTTACATTTAAATCATCAGTTCATCCTACAGTAAATATAACGCTCCGAGGATTATAGTACAGCGGTAGGATAACTGTTTATTAACCAAGGCAACCTCGGTTCGATCCCCAGCTACTTTTACAGTAAAATACGAGTGGGTACGTCGGGGATTGATACCAAGGGATGAGTGGAGCCCACCATCTCCATCCACTGGCTAACTTGCATCTTTAAATCTATATATAGACACACACATACACACGGTGCTCCACGCAGTAGTGCTCTTTCAACTTCAATTTGAGAGAGCTGGCTGGCTGGCTGATTGAGTGGGTTTGGTTTTGTGTGGAACACGATGTGTCGTCTCCTCTTCCTCTCCTTCTTCGGCCTGTTGCTTTCGGCTGCAGCAGTGGCGGCGACGGCGGCCGCTGGCGGAGACGCCTCCGGGATGACGGCCTCCGACAGGCGCCGCCGCCGAGCTCTAGCCAATGGCCTCGGAAGGGCTCCTCCCATGGGGTACGTATATTTTAATTATTATTGAGGATAATAAATAATGCGAAATTGATGGATATCGGATCTGCAGGTGGAATAGTTGGAATCATTTTCAGTGCAACATCAATGAGAATCTCATAAGAGAAACCGGTACGAATATGGTTTATTTTCCCTATTCGTATATATATTTTTTGTTATTTTTTACCCATTCGATTTTCAAAATACTGATTTAGAACAATAATATATATTTTTATAAAAAAAAATTAACATTAATTATTTACTTATTGGAAGTGTTGACACTTGACCTAATGCTGCCCGTGATGCGAGATAAAGGCACGTAATGGGGTGGTCCTTGCCGGTTAATTACTTAAAAGTCAACATTCGAGATAAAAAGGAAAGAAAAAAAAAAGTCGTCCATTACGTGTTAGTTTACCTAATCGCTCTCACCTAATTAATATTAATCCAAGTTACAAATTAAGTTTTAAATCATATTAATCGAAAATAAAACTCGCTTAGCTTTTAAGGGCAATAATTCAATAAATATCACAAGCTAGCACGTAATTTTTTTTTATCAAAATAAAAGAAGAGTTTTATTTTTAAAAATAATGATTGTGAGGAAATAGTCTCTTCTGTGTGACTGGCTAACTATAATCATAATGGCGGATTAATTATGATTGAATTAATTGTTATTAATCATGAAACATACATTGCAGCTGATGCATTGGTGAGCACAGGCCTTGCGAGATTGGGATACAATTACGTCAACATAGGTGGCCTAATTATCTCCTTAATCTTTTATTTATTTATTTACTAATCTAACTAATCATAAGAAAACTCCATTTAATTATAAATCAACTAAGTTTTGATTGGTAAACAGATGATTGCTGGGGAGAGCCAAACAGAGACTATCAAGTGAGAATATTTTTCTATATTTCAGTGATTTTTTTTTTAAAAAAAAAGTCTTTTAGACCATACTTTCTAGCTAATTTATTATTTTAAATATTCTATATATTTTCTCACTGATCTATCAGGGGAATTTAGTTTCTAAGAGATCAACATTTCCATCCGGTATAAAGGATCTTGCAGACTACGTCCATGCAAGAGGGTTAAAGCTGGGGATCTACAGTGATGCAGGGTACAGTTGGTTATATGTTCTTTTTTTTTATGAATTATTATATATTTTTTCTTTTATAGGGACGAAAAATGAATCGACTAATAAAATGGAAATTTTTGTTAGAGGGGTTTTTAATGAATTATTGTAAATTCCAGGACGCAAACATGCAGCAGAACAATGCCGGGATCACTTGGATATGAAGAGCATGACGCAAAAACGTTCGCCAATTGGGTATGCTAAAAAAACCCCTTCTTTTCATATATTTCCATTGTAATTAATTAAGACGTTTTCTTTTCTAAAATAAATTAAAAATAATAATAATAATTTCAATTTCAGGGGGTTGATTACTTAAAGTATGACAACTGTAATAGCCCTGGCACAAGCCCAAGAGAAAGGTAGCTAATTAGTCTTTGTCAATTATTATTATTATTAATATTGATTTATAGGAATTAATTTAATGAGTTGCACTGCACACAGATATGCAAAGATGAGCAGTGCTCTGCAAAACTCTGGCAGGAATATTTTCTTCTCCCTTTGCGAATGGTAAATTAATTAAATCATTTATTTATTTATTTATTTTGAGTGTTATAAATTTGTTAAACTTAATTTTGAAAATAAAATGTGTACGTAAATATAAAAATTACAGGGGTGTGGATGACCCTGCAACTTGGGCAGGCAGCATAGGGAACAGTTGGAGGACGACGGGGGATATTTTTGATAGCTGGGGAAGGTTCATTAATTGTTTTAGTTAAAGAATATATTCTAACAATTTAATTAATAGAGAATTGATTTACTCAATAAAAATTTTAATTTAATTGAATTTTTGTAATATTAGCATGTCATCTCGTGCCGATGAGAACGATAGGTGGGCATCCTACGCCAGGCCCGGCGGATGGAATGGTATATTCTTTTCCTTATTTAATTTTCAGTGCATTTAAAATTGAAGAAAATATTTTTTTTATTTATTTATAAAAGATAGAAAAAAAACAAAAGAGAGAGTGCAAATAATGTTAAAAAGAACTTCCAATTAGTTATTATTATTATTATTGTCGTCGATGATAATGATGATGTTATCGATTTAATTGTACTGTAGATCCTGACATGCTAGAAGTCGGCAACGGTGGAATGACGACCGAAGAGTATCGATGTCATTTTAGCATATGGGCATTAGTCAAGGTAAAGAATTAATTAATTAATTAATTAATTAGCTATTTAATTTCAAACTAACGAATAACTAATTACTTAAAATGAGTGACTTGATTAAATTTAAGCAATGGAAATTCAATTTCTAGGCGCCTTTGTTGATCGGGTGCGATGTGAGGTACATCAGCGGGGATGCATTAGATATTCTGAGCAACGAAGAGGTCATCGCGGTTAATCAAGGTACCCATGCCAACTTGTAATTTTCCTAACGTCTTGGACTTGCCTGTTAAATTTCTAAATTCCTGGTGGATATTTGCCAAACAGATCCCTTGGGAGTCCAAGGGAAGAAGGTGGTGGGAGGATCGGCACAGGTAAACAAAGATTAAATAATAATATTTTTTATAGTATTTTTAAAAATAAAGTAAAACGTAAAAAATTATGCATGTGCAGGTTTGGGCAGGCCCATTAAGCGGGGGAAGGGCGGCGGTGGTCCTCTGGAACCGCGGCGGCTCGCCGGCGACGATCACCGTGAGCTGGTCGGACGTCGGGCTTCAGCCCTATACCGTCGCCACCGCTCGTGATCTGTGGGCGGTAAGCTCGTCTCCGACGACTAATTTTCTCGTTCCAGAGATTTCAGAATTAGAACGTAAATCAGTGTTTTCTGTGTTCTTAATCTTCAGCACTCGACCTTCGGGCCGTTCAGAGGGCAGATGAGCAGCGACGTAGCAGGCCATGCCTGCAAGATGTATGTTCTCACCCCGCAATAGAAGTTGGGGCGATGGGAGTGATTAATTTCTCCAGCCAAAGCTCAATTTGCTCACAGATTTTCATCAAGATATAGATAACATAATATTTGTATATGAAGTTGTTGCAATCCATTGATTAGGTAGTAGGTGCATGCTCCTACTATTTAATTTCATCGAGTACTCCATTTCTGAAATTGTATTTGTAGAAATAAAAGTGGGGGTGTTTTGTTTGTTCAACAGAGATTGTTTTCTGAAAAGTAAATCAGATTTTCTTTTAGCTGTTTATGATCTTTCTTGTAATGTAAGTTTCTGTGAAACTGATAGCCACGATGTTGAGTCAGTTTCAGAGTAGGAGCTGAGTGAGGAGACTCTTATTATTTCAAATATAATTAATTATAATTTCTTTCCGATGGAAACTTAGTACCAACCTGTAGCTTTCTCCTCCTACTCCAACTCAAATCTTGCTGTCCAGAAACACAGAACATAAAATTATTCAGAAAAAAAATGGCAAATAAATGATCAGCGAACAAGAAATATATTGGTACGTACATGGATAATCTCATCATTTAGTTAATCACATGCACTGATACATTTGCAGGTCGATAGATTTATTGGATTGGAAAGGTAGCAAAGTGGGATCTTGCAAAAGTGAGCCACCAAACCAAGATTGCAATTTATTGATAGTTGAAAGTATAACCAACAATAATTCTTTCGTGCAGAAGAAGATGAAGATTGGTGACATATCAACGAGGATTTCAGTTAAGGGTGCTTGACAAAGACACATGAACAAGAGCTAAGAAGTGTTTTTCTTCTCCTTTCAGAACTTAAAATCTCATCGATTGCTTAAGAAGGCGGCAAGCTAACCAACATGTCCACTAATGAAGCAAGTTGCATTTTCTTATTTAACTACCAGACTACACTCACACAGAAATCTTCAGAGAGAGTTATCTGAACAAAGGAATTATTAAAGGCAAAATCTGCCAGTTCCATAATCCTGTTCTCACCAAATTAAGTATCTTCAAAGTTGCAGTGGTTGCTACAATTACAATATCCAATTGTCGATACAGTAGGTTCATTGCCAAAACTTAAACAGTTCGCGTTGTATGGGAATCAATTTGTGTTTTGCAGACTCTCCTGGGACAGCATAATTATGCAAGGAATTAGAAGAAGCATATATTTTAAAATAATGCAAAGATTACCGTACCATGTTTGCGTTCACAACAGCTTCCGAGACCTTTGAATCTCTGATCAAGGCAGGTGAAGCAAACTTGACCAAGTCAGGCCTTCATTATAACATCCATTAGGCAAATATAAAACTCGTAAATCATTATCGTAGATCTTGCAGTTACTGATACTTTGATATACAAAATTACAGGATACTGAACGCAATTTGGAAAATATTCTTTGCAGAGGGCTAAAATGGTACAAAAACATTTTGGTGTGAATTAAAAGTATACATTTGTATGTATTGTGAGATCGAATGCAGACATGCAATGTCACGCCCCGAGACCCAGGAGCCGCTGTTCCAATAGAAAATCGGACAGCACCTCCCCTGTCCGGCGGACAATTTACACAAACACATAACCTGTATACAATATATATAACACAACCACGCAGTTTAAAGGGCCTCAGGCCTCCAATCCACACAGAAATAACAGGTATATATGACTATAACGTCGTAAAACCAAAATCCGAACTCACCTGAGCTGCCAGGGGGCAGGAACAAAACCAAAACCAAGCGAAGTCCAACATAGGACTCAAAAGTACAACACCATCGAATAAAAACATGAATACATGTTCAAAACATGGCAACGGAAGCAAAGTATATACTACAGGGTCCATAACCGAAAAACAACATAAACTAAAACAAAGCCAAAGCTCCTCTGGAGCTGGGGACTGGCTGCTAGGGATCTCCTGGCAGGCATCAACCTGAAATAAAATGTATGGCAACGGGGTGAGTCCATAGCTCAGCGGATACCCAACAGATATGCATAGAAAGTTATACCAACAATAAGAGTTCAGCTAATACAGTCTCATATCAACAGTAGAGAAAGACTGGAACTGAAATTACTAGGTAGATACATACCTGAATCCATTCTAACCTGTACAGAGGGTAAGAAATACCAGTGGAATACCAATAGACATATAAGCACAGGTAACAAATCTCCAGAATATGCAATGTCAAACAAGTGCAGCAAATAAGTGCAGCAAACAATGCACGATGCAAAATATGCACATGGTGCAATGCCATGGTCACCCCCTAACTCCAGTCAAGCCACCGAGACAGGCGATACTGTGTCGGCCGAGTGGGTAGAGCTGTGACACTGTACGCACTCTGCCATCACTGCTCCTGAGTGACCGAGTGGACAGGATGCTGTCGGGGGACCGCCCCCCTACCCCATGTATATATGAGGGAGCGTCGCTCTCATCTCCTCTGGTCTATGGAAGAGAAGGGATCTCCGCCTGCTACCACGCTCCGAAGCCACTACCCCTGAGCAGTCGAGCGGAGCAGTACAGAGCAAATGCACACATCCTACGGTATCCACTAACCCATGAGTGGCCGTGTGCGCATATCATGTACCGGAAGACGATAGGCTCAACCACAAGGGAGTCGCTGATCGCCGGCATGCAACAATGCAAGGATGGTGTATGATAGATACACATACCTCCCTCCCAAGTCCTCAGTATACTAGGTCTCAGTCTGAAATCCTATAACAGGAAATACAGTTAACCTACAAGGTATACTGGCCGAAACTACAGATCCCTCAAGGTCAAAGGCAGGAGATACTCACGATCTCTAAGCATACATATAGATATGACACTACCTGATACTGTATGGAACTAAACAGCATAATAACTCAGGGATAAACCACAGGTATCTAGGACAGGGCATAATAAACAGGGAGTCAACAAGTATCCAGAATAGGCATACTAACCAGGGATAACTAACAAGTATCCAAGAACAGGCATAATAACCAGGGACAGGCATAATAACCAGGGATAACTAACAAGTATCCAAGACAGGCATAATAACCCAGGGATAACTAACGAGTATCCAGAACAGGCATAATAACCAGGGATAAATAACAAGTATCCAGAACAGGCATAATAAAACAGGGATAGCGTTATGATCTTATTGCTATCTATAACAGACTATGCATAACAAGATGACAATATCTAAAAGATAAGTCAAAGGGTACCCGCCTCCAGAAAGTAGAAGTAGTCGTATCAAATAAGAACCTCCGATCCCAAAAGTCTGAAAGCAAGTCAGTGCCCTGTAGCAAAGGCATAATGTTTAGCTACAATAATATATAAATTATAGCTAAACGAGTTATCTCAATTATTAGGATCGTCCCAATTATCCCGTTTCATTTAATTAATCATAATTAAATGATTAGCTCTTAATTGCTCCAATCTATCAAGATTATATTCAAGTTAGGTTTCCGAACCCAAATCATCAAGTTATCTCACAGCTGTAGAAGCAACCCCATAGAACTCAATCTCTAAAACCCATGATCAGACACGCAACATCACCAAGAACAATAAGAAAACCCACATCTCATGAACAGATAACATTTTGCTCTTACACCCATTGATTCCTCAACAATAGCCTGCTTCCATCAAAATCTAGAACATCACAAACTGAATCCGAACTAGAACAGAGTTGTGGTTCCCAAAAATAGCACAATAATAAGATTACAAACCTAAAACAGATTCAGTACATATTTAATCCAAGATCAAGAACACAAACACACCCACATCCAACACCTCACGGTATCAAATTGGCACAACCTATTACTCATTTATTCAAGAATATCATCAATCTAATGAAGCTCACAACATCATAGAAGCAAAACCAGAACTACACCAGCCCAAATCAGATCCTTCAAAAGAAGCTAGATCAAATCCAATTCAAAGGAAACTCTACAAAACTAGCCTAACAAAAACATGCCACAACAAAAGCTCCCAAACAGATTGTATAGCTCTCGATAGTATTAGAACAGGGCAACCACCAAAACACCAATCTCACAATTATCTCCAACAAGTATTTCCCTTAGCATTATAGCTCACGGCAACACATGAACAACCACAAATCCAAACACCCAAAATAGGAGTCTTACCTTAACCAGTAATGACAGGACCCCTCCCTGGCACAATTCAACAGCATTGTCGCGTCCCTTATCAATTAGGGCAAATCGCCACAGGTTTGCTCTCCTAGCAACACTGTCACAAATCAATCCAAGGGAAGAGGAAGAGCAAGGAAAAATCCGCTATCCAAGGAGGTCCTTACCTGTACTCACGTTGCCAGGATGATCTCTGCTCAGATCCAATCAAACTAGGAGCCCCTCTAATTTCTGATCGACCAGCTACGCCCTCCCTTCCTCGCACGTGCCCTGAATCGTCGTGGCTCGGCCGGAGAGGAGTCGACGACGTCGATGAGGGCTCGCGAAGGTCTGGAAAGTAGTGGGCGCGAGGCTCAGGTGTTGGTTGTGGCGAAGCCGTGAGGAAGAAGAGAGCGACGGAGAAGTGATCGGGCGCTCGTCTGTGGCTAGGTCACGCGAAGGAGAATGGAAGAGGAAGGCGGCGTATCTGCTGCTAGGGCACGCGGAAAGGGAGGAGTCCGCGGCTTTGGCTGCGGGCGAGGGCTTTAAAACAAAAGGGGCTTTTAACAGAAAAGTCCTTCAACTTCAGAAATTTCCAACCCTACCCTTAGGGTAAGGGTTTTAGTTGTTTAACCCTCTGTCTAGTGGTAATTTCATCTCGGTTAAATTATTTACCCTCTCATAATTTGAGAAGTATCCAAAACCACTTTATCCTAGTCCGCTAATCCTGATATTCCAAATAAATTTTCGAAAAAAAATTTATTCTATCGATTTTAAATTTGCCGTATTTTTCATTCTCCCCCACTAATAAAAATTTGGTCCCCAAATTTCGTCATTCCTCATACGACACACACTAGCAGCTAAACATGTTTGTACTCATCATGAGTAACCACTTCATCTGATACCCTAAGGTTACACTGCTACGGAGTAACTGGAGTTACCAATCTAGAGGTAATCATCCGATAACCAGATACACCCGAAACCATTCAATCATCACAACTATCCAGGGCACTCAATCCCAAGATCACTGGCGCCAAGTCTATACTTCGATCCACGAACGTAATACGTCAAATCCATGAGTATCGCCAAGTATCCCCAAGTCAATAACAACCTCCAAAACATCACAAGTCATATATATTTATATATATCCTTCAATAAACCGTCAGAAGATAACATTTAATTTAAAGATTGTGCCAACATGTCGTACCATATGATACCATGAATAACAAACTTCCTAAATAATCAGCCACCAAAAGATCATTTATCTACTTAATGATCCATCAAAAGCTACAAATCTGGTAGGTCCATGTCCACTACTAGAATCCTCAAAATACAACATAACATAGCAATTTGTCAATCTTAATCTATCTCTCATCACCAACGAGAAAGTCCACGGTGATAACAACCTTATCATCCCGTGAACTAAAAGATCCACGATAGGGGTATAATAATCGAAAACCAGTGGTCATCTTTGACCCCCTGATTAATGTCCAATATATCACCGGAAGTAAGGATACAACAAACTCCACATCCTCCATACCCTAGCAGGTCGTACATCCCGCTGTATCATCCAGATTATCCAACCATATACACCCAATCTATGAATCAAAATCCCTCATAGAATTACGTACAATGAACGAGTCGACCAACCATCGGCTTGTAACTCAATATTCCCTGATTCCTTCACCCAAGGTTCAGAAACCTCCGAGATCTAACTCCATACATGGAGACATGCTGCCTCTCATGAGTATCTCAACATAATCACGATATGATCCTTTGTTCCCTAAAGGTCGTCCTCCGCATCTTCCACCTCATTGTGACCTAGTCTCGTAAGTGATTCGCCTCAACGCAAATTAGAAATACAAAGGTACCCCCTTGGTTATCCAAACCAAGTACACGCGGTTACCCATAAGTGTCTAGCAACTTAGCTCTACACTTTTCTATATCGGCTCAAGTCACCTATCAAACTGTGCCGTCTAGGTCATCAACTAGGTACAGATGATCCATGGTCAAAGTCCTCATGGAACAGATTGTATCAATCCTCTACTAATCATAATAATATGTAGCTACTGCTATCCTATTGCATCAATGCAGATCATGTACTCAAAACATGACATCTAGCTTATCTGTCCAGATATACGCAACATAAGAAAAACTTGTAGCTCCATGAGCTACTATGAATTGATCTAATAACATGAGAGAATTTCTAACTATACATAAATATACAGGAATAATAACCTGATCCAATGACATAAAAAAATTTCTAACCATACCTAAATATACAGGAATGGTAGCATGGTCCGATAACACGAGATAATTTCTAAATCATACCTAGATATACAGGTATAGTAACATGATCCAATAACATGTGAGAATTTCTAAATCATACCTAAATATACAGATATAATAACATGATCCAATAACATGTGAGAATCACTAACCATACCTAAATATATAAGAATGGAAACATAATCCAATAACAACAGAGAATTCCTAACTATACCCTGATATACAGGAATAGTAACATGTTCCAATACCATGAGAGGATTTATAACCATACCTAATTCTACAGGAATGGTAACCTTATCCAATAATTATGGGAGAAAAATCCAAATCATACCTAAATATACAGGTATAGTATCATGATCCAGTTACATGAGAGAAACTCTAACCATACCGAAATATGCTAGAATAGTAACAGAATCCAATGACATGAGATAATTTCTAACCATACCTAAATACAGGGATAGTAACATAATCCAATAACATGGGAGAACTCCTAATCCTACCTAACCAGGATAAGGGATACAAGAGATTAGAAGAAATACCTGTCGCCTGAAGAAGTCCCATTGCGCCAAGTCCCAGACAACCACATCGAGAAAACTACTCCTAACAAATCTGACAAGACTCGTAAAACAAGTAGGCATCACAAACCTACACTCTTATACCAAAATAAATTGGTATCGGACAGACACCCATAATCAACAAGTCCTCAAGGTATCCGACAACCTGAGCTCTGATACCAAAGTAAATTGTCACGCCCCGAGACCCAGGAGCCGCTGATCCAATATAAAATCGGACAGCACCTCCCCTGTCCGGTGGACAATTTACACATACACATAACCTATATAACATCACCACGCAGTTTAATTTGGCCTCAGGCCTCCAAAATAGATAAACACAACCTAAAAGCATCAGACAACTAAGTAAATCATACCTGACTGCGGACCGGTCCGACTTAGGATAGAACAACCAATACAACAACCTCTTAGGGCACACGACACACTCGTAATACATATACAAATCGCTAAGGACAAATGAAACAAATACATTGCCCAGTACAAACACATAACCATGTCGTCATGATGGGTAGGGACTGGCCGCTGGGCTCTTCTGGCGACTCCAAGTATCTCAACCAGAAATAAAAACATATGGCAACGGTGTGAGTCCATAAACTCAGCGAATACCCAGTAGATATGCATAGTATGTTATAATAACAATAGAAGTCTAGCTGATACAACCTCATATGATCAATAGGAAAGGGTATACTGAAGATACTGAATAAAGATACATACCAGAATCCATCTAACCTGAAAAGAGGATAATAAGTACCAAGGGAATATCAATAGACATATAATCTCAGATAACAAGTCTCCAGAATATGCATGTCAAACAAGTGCAGCAATCAAGTGCAGCAAACAATGCACGATGCAAAATATGCACATGGTGCAATGCCATGGTCACCCCTAACTCCAGTCAAGCCACCGAGACAGGCGATACTGTGTCGGCCGAGTGGGTAGAGCTGTGACACTGTCCGTACTCTGCCATCACTGCTCCTGAGTGACCGAGAGGACAGGATGCTGGTGGAGCTATCGCTCCGCCCCATGTATATATGGGGGAGATATCTCTCTCATCTTCTCTGGTCTATGGGTAGAGAAGGGATCCCTGCTTGCTACCACGCTCCGAAACCACTACCCCTGAGTGGACGAGCGGAGCAATACAGAGCAAATGCACACACCCAGCGGTATCCACTAACCCATGAGTGGTCGTGTGTGCATATCATGTGCCGGAAGACGATTAGGCTCAACCACAAGGGAGTCGCTGATCGCCGGCATGCAACAATGCAAGGATGGTGTATGATAGATACACATACCTCCCTCCCCAAGTCCTCAGTATACTAGGTCTCAGTCTGAAATCCTATAACAGGAAATACAGGTAACCTACAAGGTATACTGGCCGGAAACTACAGATCTCTCAAGGTCAAATACAAGAGATACATCCCGATATCTAAGCATACATATAGATATGACAATGCCTGAGACTGTAAGGAACTAACAGCATAATAACTCAGGGTTAAACAACAAGTATCCAGAACAGTATAATAACTCAGGGATAACCAACAAGTATCCAGAACAGGCATAATAACTCAGGGATAACTAACAAGTATCCAGGACAGGCATAATAACTCAGGGATAACTAACCAGTATCCAGAACAGGCATAATAACTCAGGGATAACTAACAAGTATCTAGAACAGGCATAATAACTCAGGGATAACTAACAAGTATCCAGAACAGGCATAATAACTCAGGGATAACTAACCAGTATCCAGAACAGGCATAATAACTCAGGGATAACTAACAAGTATCCAGAACAGGCATAATAACTCAGGGATAACTAACAAGTATCCAGGACAGGCATAATAACTCAGGAATAACTAACAAGTATCTAAAACAGGCATAATAACTCAGGGATAACTAACAAGTATCCAGAACAGGCATAATAACTCAGGGATAACTAACAAGTATCCAGAACAGGCATAATAACTCAGGGATAACTAACAAGTATCCAGGACAGGCATAATAACTCAGGGATAACTAACAAGTATCCAGAACAGGCATAATAACTCAGGGATAACTAACAAGTATCCAGAACAGGCATAATAACTCAGGGATAACTAACCAGTATCCAGAACAGGCATAATAACTCAGGGATAACTAACGAGTATCCAGAACATGCATAATAACTCAGGGATAACTAACAAGTATCCAGGACATGCATAATAACTCAGGGATAACTAACAAGTATCCAGAACAGGCATAATAACCCAGGGATAACTAACAAGTATCCAGGACAGGCATAATAACTCAGGGATAACTAACAAGTATCCAGGACATGCATAATAACCCAGGGATAACTAACAAGTATCCAGGACAGGCATAATAACTCAGGGATAACTAACAAGTATCCAGGACATGCATAATAACCCAGGGATAACTAACAAGTATCCAGGACAGGCATAATAACCCAGGGACAACTAACAAGTATCCAGGACATGCATAATAACTCAGGGATAACTAACAAGTATCCAGGACATGCATAATAATTCAGGGATAACTAACAAGTATCCAGGACATGCATAATAACTCAGGGATAACTAACAAGTATCCAGGACATGCATAATAACTCAGGGATAACTAACAAGTATCCAGGACAGGCATAATAACTCAGGGTAGCGTATAATCTTACTGCTATTTATAACCAACCATGCATAGCAATATGACAATATCTAAAAGATAAGTCAAAGGGTACCCGCCTCCAGAAAGTAGAAGTAGTCCGTATCAAATAAGAACCTCCGATCCAAAAGTCTGAAAGCAAGTCAATGCCCTGTAGCAAAGGCATAATGTTTAGCTACAATAATATATAAATTATAGCTAAACGAGTTATCTCAATTATTAGGATCGTCCCAATTATCTCGTTTCATTTAATTAATCATAATTAAATGATTAGCTCTTAATTGCTCCAATCTATCAAGATTATATTCAAGTTAGGTTTCCGAACCCAAATCATCAAGTTATCTCACAGCTGTAGAAGCAACCCCATAGAACTCAATCTCTAAAACCCATGATCAGACACACAACATCACTAAGAACAATAAGAAAACCCACATCTCATGAACAGATAACATTTTGTTCTTACACCCATTGATTCCTCAACAATAGCCTGCTTCCATCAAAATCTAGAACATCACAAACTGAATCCGAACTAGAACAGAGTTGTGGTTCCCAAAAATAGCACAATAATAAGATTACAAACCTAAAACAGATTCAGTACATATTTAATCCAAGATCAAGAACACAAACACACCCACATCCAACACCTCACGGTATCAAATTGGCACAACCTATTACTCATTTATTCAAGAATATCATCAATCTAATGAAGCTCACAACATCATAGAAGCAAAACCAGAACTACACCAGCCCAAATCAGATCCTTCAAAAGAAGCTAGATCAAATCCAATTCAAAGGAAACTCTACAAAACCTAGCCTAACAAAAACATGCCACAACAAAAGCTCCCAAATAGATTGTATAGCTCTCGATAGTATTAGAACAGGGCAACCACCAAAACACCAATCTCACAATTATCTCCAACAAGTATTTCCCTTAGCATTATAGCTCACAGCAACACATGAACAACCACAAATCCAAACACCCAAAATAGGAGTCTTACCTTAACCAGTAATGACAGGACCCCTCCCTGGCACAATTCAACAGCATTGTCGCGTCCCTTATCAATTAGGGCAAATCGCCACAGGTTTGCTCTCCTAGCAACACTGTCACAAATCAATCCAAGGGAAGAGGAAGAGCAAGGAAAAATCCGCTATCCAAGGAGGTCCTTACCTGTACTCACGTTGCCAGGATGATCTCTGCTCAGATCCAATCAAACTAGGAGCCCCTCTAATTTCCGATCGACCAGCTACGCCCTCCCTTCCTCGCACGTGCCTTGAATCGTCGTGGCTCGGCCGAAAAGGAGTCGACAGCGTCGATGAGGGCTCGCGAAGGTCTGGAAAGTAGTGGGCGCGAGGCTCAGGTGTTGGTTGTGGCGAAGCCGTGAGGAAGAAGAGAGCGACGGAGAAGTGATCAGGCGCTCGCCTGTGGCTAGGTCACGCGAAGGAGAATGGAAGAGGAAGGCGGCGTATCTGCTGCTAGGGCACGCGGAAAGGGAGGAGTCCGTGGCTTTGGCTGCGGGCGAGGGCTTTAAAACAAAAGGGGCTTTTAACAGAAAAGTCCTTCAACTTCAGAAATTTCCAACCCTACCCTTAGGGTAAAGGTTTTAGTTGTTTAACCCTCTGTCTAGTGGTAATTTCATTTCGGTTAAATTATTTACCCTCTCATAATTTGAGAAGTATCCAAAACCACTTTATCCTAGTCCGCTAATCCTGATATTCCAAATAAATTTTCGAAAAAAATTTATTCTATCGATTTTAAATTTGCCGTATTTTACCGATACACATCAAAAAAAGAGAGATTGTTGGTGCCCAGTTGGTTTTGATGTGATCAACCAAGTTAGGTTAGCTCCTGTTGTGGTTTTGATCCCTCTGTCTAATTGTACAGGAGCTTAGGAGCGCAGGAAGTCGAGCGTAAGACGTAGTGGACGAGGAGTATAGCACGGGGAAGTGAGTCGATGTGCTCAGTGCATCCGAGGGATGGAAAAGCTGTGAATGAGTACATTGGTGCATCTGAGGGCGCCCCTATAGTGCCACGTTAGCAATCGGATAGAATTGACTGGTGCTATAAATAGGCCGCCAAAGCTTAGTTCCAATTCATCCATCAAAGCATCGAATTGCTTCTTGTTTTCTAGCTTCTGTCTTGTGTTATAAAGTCTGTAAAAGGCTTCTCCGCTATAAGGAGATTTTGATAGCGAGCTTCAACCGTCTTGGATTAGCAGCCACCCAGTTTGCAATCAAGTAACTACTTGTGTCTTAGCCTTTTAACAATTTAATTAGTTTATATTTATTTTAATTTATTATTACAACTAATTTGGAATCTTTGTGAGCCACACAAAAAATTTATTTTATTTTATAGGGGAAATTTACCCCCCTCTTACTGGTCCACATCGATCTGACACCATATACACCAAGTTTGGTGGTCACATATTTACAGGGAGGCTAATGCGGCGACAGACTGGCTTGCGAATAGATCTTTCAAGTTTGATGGGGACCACGTGTAAGCACTCTTCTCTTTACAGCTCTTCTCTTGAATCATCATGGAATTATGATGGACTTTAGAATTCTTGAAAGGATTGCTCATCACCTTGGATGCTTCTATAGTCAAAATATTGGCTATCCATCCAATCCTAACTATAGTATCAAGGTGAGTCAGGTATAAGTTGCTTTGGCTGGAAGTACTCATGCAGCTCAGGAAATTGCTGAGGTTGGAATAAACTCTGAAGTTCTGTAGGAGTGTTAGTAGCTCTATAGAATAAGTGACATATTGCAGCTGGGTGGGTTGTTTTTTCATATCCTCTAAATAGGTACTCATAATCATTAACCTCTGAATCATCATCTTCAATCTAAGGTTGCACACTGGGGAGTGGAAATCTTGAAGATGTGGGTGTGAAAAATTTCCTCAAGGGCTTATTTCTCAAATTATATCTCATTGGATCATATATAAAAAAAATTAACAACATAAAGAGGAAATTAAAGACATGGAAAAATGTAGAAATAAAAGGAAAGCAAATGGAAAAAATAAGCTATAGACAAAAATAAAGAAAAGGATGTTTAGACTAGCTTATATGCTTATCAACTAATGTTAATACGAACAATCTCCGACAATAGCGCCAAAAACTTGATAGCAATTTGCAAGTGCATGGAACTGTCATCAAATAATAAAAAAATTTGATTCATAGGGACTATTGATTAAACACTAGTTGATTAGGCAAGGCAAGCTATCTAGACTTCACTAGTTGGTTGTGACAGAGAATAGCTTGCTAGAGGAAGAGAGAAAGAGAGGAGAAGAAGAGAAGAGAGAGAGAGAAGATTTTTGGGAGAAGGTTGGATGGGTTAAATCTAGGATTTCGGTCTCGCTACAATGCTAGTTGATGTCCTATGTATTGTCCTTATCCTAATCTCCATGTCTATATTTTTGTAGAGATCCTAACTATGCACCGGTGTTTGCCCTGCAGAAGCGCACAAGAGCGCTTCCCCCTTTTGCTATCTAGTGTCATTAAATAGGCAAGGTAACTTAGGATGTCTGATTTAGCACAATATACCTGTGTCACTTAGGTTGTCCCGGTCATATGATTCTAAATTATACAAGTCATATCCTAACACAAGATAGGGAGAAACCCATTAAGTCATGTTAGCTAACCTCTTGTAAGATGTTGGCCTCTATTTCGAAGCAATGCCTTAGATGTACAGTTAGAACAGCATACCTGTGTCACTTAGGCTACCCCAGTCATACGATATCAGACACTCCCTCTACATGGCGATCAAGCCCTCACAACTACATAAATTCACCATTCACACATTTACACAAAACACAAAGTAGGTATAATACATATAAAATAAAGCATGAACATTTCATTGAATAAGAAAATGTATCAATACATAGTTCATACAACATCATCACATTATAGCTACCTTCTGTATCCTAGATTTGGAGAACTACTCCGTTGTAAAGGAGATACAATAAGAAGACGATAAAGAATAGTACTTACAACCGAAAACCTAGGGAGAAAAGGGAGGAGGATCCTTATCATGGAGTCACTGGTCTTCTTGAAGTGTCTCCTTGCTCCGGAGGTGGACGGATTAGTGAAGATGAAGGCTCTATAGTTTCCGTTATTGGGGAAAATCCTTCTCCAAGCCAAGGGACGAAGCCCTAAAGCTCAAGATCCCCTTCTCAATGGAGAAGGCCCCCCTTTTATAGGGGGTCCACTTGGGAGAGGCACGAGTCGTGCCTCCTAGCATGGCCCTGTTGGATCATAGAAACTAGATAGAGGGGGGGAGGGTGAATATCGAGATCAAATTTTTTGGAACACTAGAGAAAATACGCAGCAGAAAATAATAAATCAATTGCGAACACAGGTTGGTTTTACTTGGTTCGGAGTCGCGGTCAGCTCTTACTCCAAGGCCCACGGTCCTTGACCGTTTACTTTGGGCAATTCTATATTTTGAAAATCTTTTACAACTTGATAGTATAAATATTGAATTGGAAACTGAATTAGCAATACTTTCGTAATTTTAAATTTACCGACGCCCGAGATGGATTAAATTTTGGAGCAGAGGTCATCGTCGGCGCTGGAATCTCAAAGTCGGAGTTTGTCGGAGCGCAGCGCTTGAACGAAAGTGTTTGGAGAGTTGAGAGAGTTGTTGTTCGAAGCCTTGGGGGTGAACCCCCTTTTATAGCACCCATGGGGGCGCCTGTGTCGATGGGGGCGCTTACACGTGGCCTTCCCTGCGTGATCTCTTATCCGCAGGCTCGGTCAGCGCTTATCCATCTTCACTGGGGCGCCTAAGCTGATGGGGGCGCCCGTGACCTCACGGGCGCCTGAGCTGCCTTGGTCCAGAGGCTTCACAGTACTGGTTTGGTTTTTGCCTTTACACTGGGGTGCCCGTATCCATACGGGCGCCTAGCCCCAGTGAGGTGCCCCACTCCATTGGGGCGCCTGAGCTGCAGAAGCAACATTCTTTCGTTCCCTGCAACCAAGGTTAGTTCCTAAACACAACACGCAAATATGATAGCCATTATTAACAGCCTTAGCTGTCTTGGTTCTGACTTTGGGTCTCCCAAATGGAACCCTAGGTCGAACCAACGCCTATTGTTCCCTCGATAGGGAACACATCCTCACCTACTCCTCTCAGGAGAGTTTACCTTTTGCCAACCAGCTCCTCCGGTTGGACTTTTGCCCAATCCACCTGACCAGGTTTTCATGCCCAACTTCCGGTCAGGTCTTCGTGCCCAACTTCCGGTCAGGTCTTCGGTGCCCAGCCCTTTGCCAGGACTTCTTTCCCAGTCCTAGACCAGGACTTCTTTGTCCAACTTCCGGTCAGGTCTTCTTGCCCTGTCCTTGACTAGGACTTCTTTGCCCAACTTCCAGTCAGGTCTTCTTGCCCGGTCCTTGACCAGGACTTCTTGCCCAGCCCTTTGCCAGGACTTCTCGCCTTGTGTACCTAGGACTTTTCCTGCACACTCAATAAGCTTATTAGATTATAATACCACCTTAACTTCTGAACCCTTTGTCATTATCAAAACACAGGTTTGACTTAGGTGCTTCCTGCATTAACAATCTCCCCCTTTTTGATTTATGGCAACACGGTTCAAAAAGTTAAGTTAAAGAACCATACAAGAAGCAACGTATTAAAAATATTTAGTTTCCTCCCCCTGAAATAAAAATTCTCCCCCTGAGTTTTTCAAAAATAAGTGGGTTTTAAAAACTTCTAAGTCCTTGATTATTCCCAAAAATATTTTCCAAAAGATTTTTCAAGTTAAACACTTAGAAAATTTTCCAAAAGATTTTTAAGTTAAACACTTAGAAAATTTTCCAAAAGATTTTTAAGTTACATACTTAGAAAATTTTTCAAAAGATTTTTAAGTTAAATACTTAGAAAAATTTTCCAAAAGATTTTTTTCAAGTTATACTTAGAAAACTTTCATTTTTGAGATGTTAGATTTGAGACCATTTTTAAGCATTTATTTACTTTACTTTTTGAAAAAGGAGATAAAAATTTTGGAAAATTTAAATTTGAAAAAAAATTCCTGATTTGAAAAATTTCTTTTCTCCTTTCCTTTCTCTCCCCCTTTGCCATATATCAAAAAAAATGATACTAATTATAGCAACAAAAATTAGAGCAAAAAGGATTAAATTCTATATTGAACCAATTCTGAGCATAAACTGGACTAAACACAATTACATCTTCTTTTTCGGGTTTTGTCTAACCCAGTTAGCTACTTACTAACTGTCATAAACAGTAGCTCTTACTAGGGTTAGTCAAGTTAAGTGATCTGATCAAGTTAGATTTTCTAAGCTTGACACTTAACCTGATTATTGTTCAATTGGTATTTATTTCCCCAATTACTGCAGATGCACTGACTTAAAGCATCTTGAATCAAGGCATAGACCTAAGCATCTCAACCCAGTCTTGGTTGTCAATCAAAAGTACCCTAAGGTGCTTGTGAGATGCTGGCTTCTAGATCTATAGGGCTACGCAGTGTTGCTTTCTACTGCACCAACTTACGAGACTATTTCCTAAAAATTGACAGCTTCCACTTGTACTTTTTCTATCTAGTTTGCATCCAGCATAGTCAGAATCAGAGTATCCTGACAGTTCAAAGGTTGAGGTCCTAGGATACCAAATTCCTACATTTAGGGTGCCCTTAATGTATCTAAGTACTCTTTTTAGGGCTGCTAAGTGCGATTCCTTAGCACAGGTTTGGTATCTAGCACAGATTCCTATCGAGAATAGGATATCAGGTCTGCTAGCTGTAAGGTAAAGTAGACTTCCAATCATACTTCGGTATAGCTTAAGATCTACAGGTTTACCTTCAGAGTCACTATCAATTTTGACATTTGTGGCTATAGGGGTACTTATGCTTTTGGAGTTATCCATTTTAAATTTCTTTATTAATTCTTTAGCATATTTTGACTGGTGAACATAGTTACCCTCCCTGGTTTGCTTAATTTGCAGTCCTAAGAAGAAATTGAGCTCACCAACTAAGCTCATTTCAAATTTATTTTCCATTATTTTTACAAATTCCTTCAAAAAGTTTGAGTTGGTTGATCCAAAAATTATGTCGTCAACATAGATTTGGGCAATGAAGATGTCTTTTTCTAAGGTTTTAACAAAAAGGGTGGAGTCAATTTGTCCTTGGTTAAATTCCTTAGAAATAAGGTAAGTTGATAGGCGTTCATATCATGCCCTAGGTGCTTGTTTTAATCCATAAAGTGCCTTTTTAAGTTTGAAAACGTGGTTAGGTTTTTCTAGGTCCTCAAACCCTGGGGGTTGTCCTACATAAACTTCTTCTTTGATGAACCCATTTAAAAAGGCTGACTTAACATCCATTTGGTAGAGTTCGAACCCTCTATGGGCTGCAAAGGCCAACAGTATTCTAATAGACTCAAGTCTGGCTACTGGGGCATAGGTTTCATTATAGTCTAATCCTTCAACTTGACTGAACCCTTTTGCTACTAAGCGGGCTTTGTTTCTAACTATTTCCCCTTGGTCATTTAATTTGTTTCTAAATACCTACTTAGTATCTTTAATAGACTTGCCCTCAAGTTTAGGTACTAGTTCCCAGACTTGGTTTCTCTCAAATTGGGCTAATTTCTCTTGCATAGCTATGATCCAATCAGGATCAGGTAGGGCTTCCTCTATAGTCTTAGGTTCAATTTTTGAAATTAGTGCTATTTGACTCAGATTTCTATAGGAAGACCTAGTTCTGACTCCTAAGGTTGGATCACCCACAATTTGATCAGAGGGGTGACTGAGTCTAGGTTTTTTGGTTCTTCTAGAACTTAGTTCAGCCTCAGGTCCGGCTGGTCGGTTTGGTTCAGTATTTTGTTCAACTACTTGGGTTGGTTCATTTATTGGTTCAGTTGATGCAGTAGTTGGTTCAAGAGTTAATTCATTTAGAGGTTTAACTAGTAGTTTCAATTGATGGTTCATTGTTTGTTCATTTTTTTCCTGATCAGTATTTGATTGGTTTCAGGTTTTGGTTATCAAATTTTGGATTAGTCTCCTCATCAAAGATTAAGTTAGTTATTTCTTTAATTTTATTAGTTTGTTTATTATAGACTCTATAGGCCCTACTGGTTGTTGAATATGCTAGGAAAACTCCTGGAGTTGACTTAGACTGAAATTTACCTAGATAGTCCTTGGTGTTTAGGATATGTACTTTGCACCCGAAGACCCTTAGGTAATGTAGGTTTAGCAGTCTATGGTAATATAGCTCATAGGGAGTTTTATTATGTCTTTTGTTAATTAGGACCATATTTTGGATATAGCAAGCTGTACTAATTGCTTCTGCCCAGAACTGGTTAGCTAGGTTAAATTCATTG
>JAGFNQ010003989.1:136332-204511 GCA_024364735.1 Boesenbergia rotunda | reverse complement strand
TATTCTCAAACTCTCCCCCATGATCACTCCTCAGCCTTTTGATTTTGGTATCATTTTGATTTTCAATTATCTTACATAAGTCAATAAATAGGTTTAGGGTTTCATCCTTAGTTTTTAGAACCTAACCCAGGTAAACCTAGAGTAATCATCGATAATGACTAAGCAGTACCGGTTTCCGCTTAGTGACTTGGCTCTATGTGAATCAAATAGGTCAAGGTGCAGGAGCTCAAGTGTGGTTTGAGTTAGGTCTGATTGAATTTGTTGTGATTAGATCTGGTTTGTTTACCTTAATTACATGAGTCACATATCGTGTTTTCATAGTTTTTAATTTTTGGTACTCCTTTAATTAGACCAAGTCAGGTGATTTTTGAAATTAGTCTAATATTAGTGTGACCTAATCTCCTATGCCAGAGGTTGGATTCTTCTAATTGAGTTAAGAGACATTTAGGTACTAAGGGTAGATTTATAGTATAAACATTATTTTTCCTAATGCCCTTAAGCATGACTTCTGAGTCTTGAAGGTTTCTAATCAGGCAGTCAGAGTTGGAAAATATAACTACATAGCCAGTATCATATAATTGACTTATACTAAGTAAATTAAATTTGAAGTTCTCAACCAAGAGTACCTTTTTAATCACAAAATCGGATTTGAGTTCAATGTTACCTGACCCAATGACTTTGAGTGTAGCATTATTGCCAAATGCTACTGAGCCTAGGTTCTTGAACTTGAGTTTGGTGAATTTCAATTTGTCTCCAGTCATGTGTCTGGAGCATCCGCTATCCAACATCCATTGGTCCAAATTTTTGTGTTCCTACACATAAAGTATTTATTGATTTTGATCCAATTAGAATTAAGGATAGCTTAAATTGATTTTCACAACCTAATCTGTCTCACCCAATCTAGTGTTATCAATCACGTTAACCTTATGGGTTTTTGAGACAGGTTTTAATAGAAATGAAGATTTTAATTTGAAATCATGGTTAATTTTAAAAGGTTGAATTAATTTTAAAAAAATTTAATTAAGTTTTAAGTTTATTTTGAAAAGTGGTTGAATCTAAGATTAATTGAAATTTGTGTTAGATTCAAATCTGACAATAGTAAAGTGAATTTGATTTTTAATAATTGGCTTCCAAGTCTTGGCGAGGCACTAGGCCTTCTTTGGCCGTAGCCTTATTGGATCATCAACCCTTTCCTTGACAAAGTCTTTTATTACAAATTCATCTTTAAGTTACTTCTTGAAAGATTTTAGTCTAACTAGTTTGGGTCTTGGATCGGTAGTTTCGGCTAGTTCCACCATAATGGTTTCCCTAACGCACTATCATCTCACCTCCACCCAATACCAGGTTGTTCAAATTTCAATTAAGTCATTTTGTCCTTAGTCTAACCAGTCCTAGATCTAAACATGATAATTTGCAAAAAGAAATAAACAAGCAAACATGCAATAAAATTAAAGAATTAAAAAAATTATTTAATTATGAAAATTATTTTTATATTGGCTCCACCTGGACTAAAGCCTCGATAATGATTAGGCAAGATGTGAATCTTGTCCTTGGGGATCCAATAATGGTTTGGTCCAGCTTGGTTGTTCAAGCAAAGGTTGGAGACTCTTGCTTGAACTTTGGCTCTAAGTTGGTTCAATACAACATAATATGACCGTTGTCTCGACTTGGTTCGATAACCTAACCCAGATCAATTAAGAACGGACTTCTGTTTTCCGAGGATCATGTCAAGACCCTTGGAACCCGAAGTAAATCGTTCTAAAGCCACTTTGAGCTCCTTGACTTGAGTTTTCAAGGAGGAGTTCTTTTTCTCAAGCTTTTCAACTTGAGTAGAGTTTCCTTCTTGAACCTTCTTGGTCAAGGATCTCGAGTCGGCTTCTTCTTTCAGGAGTTTTACTTCCTGTCGGAGGGATTCAACCCGGATTTTGGTTTTCACCAGGTTACGAGATAAATACGCAATTAATTTCGATAATTCGACATCGGAATAACCTCTTACCGTTATTTGGCCATTTTCCGATATTGTGAGCCTTCCGTCGTCTGGCTCCGATTTCGATCCGGTGTCGATGTCTTCCGAAGCGGTTAAAGCGAAAAGATTTGATTGTGGGGCCTCTTCTTCTTCTTCGGAGGAAGATTCGTCCCACGTGGCTTGAAGAGCCTTCTTCCTTCGAGTCTTCTTTGCTTCCTTCAGATTGGGGCACTCTGATTTGTAATGACCCTTCTTATTGCATTCATAGCAAGTGACATTCGGTTTGGTCTTTGAAGATATTGAAGGTTCAGCTGGATCTTCCTTTCGTCGGCTTGCTTTCCTTCTATTGGTTTGGTGCTTCAACTCCTTGTAGTAGTCCCGAGCTAGCCGAACCAGCTTGGGTCGATCCCCTTCACTATCTTCAGAGTTGTTTCCGAGTCAGACTCGGGTGCAGGTTGAGGCTTCTTGTTGGCAACCTTTTCTTGGGGTTTACTTGCAAGAAAAGCAATACTTTTCTCGGCCATAGTGCAGTTAGTCTGTTCATGTAATTCTAATTCTGAAAAAAGTTCATCTAATTTAATTTTTGAAAGGTCCTTGGAAACCTTGTAAGCATCTACCATAGATGCCCACAAAGTATTCCTTGGGAATGCGTTTAAGGTATACCTGATTAGGTCACGGTTCTCTACCTTGTGACATATTGTGTGCAGTCCGTTCATCAGCTCCTGGATTCTGGCGTGGAGTTGTGCTGCTGATTCACCTTCATTCATTTTATTGTGTAGAGTATGTTTAGCAACAGATCTCTTTTGCTGATTCTGGTGTCGGAGGTACCTTCGTGTAGCTCAATCAACTTGCTCCAAAGTTATTTGGCGCTATTGAAGGGACCCACCCAGTTCCGCTCTTCCTTGGTCAATCCGCACTGCAACGTCTGAGTTGCCTTTGCATCAGCCTCGATCATTTTCTTCAGCGAGGCATCCCATTCAGAGTAGTGTTGTGCCACTCCTTCTGCGTTCTTGGGAATTTCAAGGCCAGATTGGATAATTATCCACATATCCACCTAAGTTTTCAAGTGGACTTCCATCCGGCTTTTCCAGTAGGAGAAATCTTCTCCACTGAAGAGTGGTGGTCTGGCAGTGCTGAAACCCTCTTGCATGACTATAATAATTTCTGAAAAAAAAACAAAAACAGAGAAAACTTGTTCCAAGACTTGGTCTTGGATTAGTAGTGCGGAAGAAAATTAATAGAAATAAAAACGATCGAGTGGTGTTGCACCAACCTCGATTAACGAGAATAATTCAAAAAAAATTTAAAATAATTTCGTAAAATCCAAAAAAAACTCTCAAATTGGTGGTTGCACCAAATTTGAGCCGCCCACTCTGATACCACTTGTTGGATTGGAGAAAACGATAGAAGGGGGATGAATATTGTTATAAAATTTTTTGGAACACTTAGAGAAAATACGTAGCGGAAAATCAATCAATCGCAAAATCAGATTGTTTTTACTTGGTTCAGAGTTGCGGTCGGCTCCTACTCCAAGGCCCACGGTCCTTGACGATTTACTTTGGGCAATTCTATATTCGGAAAAACTTTTACAGATTGATAGTACAGATATAGAATTGGAAACTAAATTAACAACACTTTTGTAATTTAAAGTTTTACCGACGCTCGAGGTGGATTGAATTTCGGAGCAGAGGGTCATCGTCAGCGCTGGAATCTCAAAGTCGAACTTTGTCAGAGCGCAGCGCTTGAGCGAAAGTGTTTGGAGCGTTGACAGCAATGGATGTTGAAGCCTTGGGGGTGAACCCCCTTTTATAGCACCCATACGGGCGCCTGTGTCGATGGGGGTGCCTAACACGTGGTCTTCCCTGCGCGATCTCTTATCCGTAGGCTCGATCAGCGCTTATCCATCTCCACTTGGGCGCCTGAGCTGATGGGGGCACTTGTGACCTCACGGGCGCCTGAGCCGCCTTAGTTCATAGGCATCACTGCTGTGGTTTGGTGTTTGCCTTTACACTGGGGCGCCCGTATCCATCCGAGCGCCTAGCCTATTGAGGCACCTTACTTGCAGAAGACCAGTCCTTCGATCCTGCGACTAAGGTTAGTTTCAAAACACAACCTGCAAATGTGTTAGCCATTAGTTACAGCCGTAGCTGTCGTGATTCTGACTTCGGGTCTCCCAAATGGAACCCTAGGTCGAACCGATGCCTACTGTTCCCTCGACGGGGAATGCGTCCTCACCTACTCCTCTCAGGAGAGTTTACCTTTTGCCATCCGACTCCTCCGGTTGGACTTTTGCCCAATCCACCTGACCAGGTCTTCGAGCCCAACTTCCGGTCAGGTCTTCTTGCCCAACTTCCAGTCAGGTCTTCGGTGCCCAGCCTGTTGCCAGGACTTCTTGCCCAGTCCTCAACCAGGACTTCTTTGCCCAACTTTCGGTCAGGTCTTCTTGTCCAGTCCTCGACCAGGACTTCTTTGCCCAGCACTTTGCCAGGACTTCTTGCCTAGTGTACCTAGGACTTTTCCTGCACACTCGGTAAACATGTTAGATCACAATAACACCTTAACTTCTGAACCCTTTGCCATTATCAAAACATAGGTTTGACTTAGGTGCTGCCTGCACCAACATGAAGCCGGGTCCTAGTGAGTGAATCTAGGTGAAGGAAACCCCGGTGAGTGAAGCCAGGTCCTAGTGAGTGAAGTTAGGTGAAGGAAACCCTGGTGAGTGAAGTCGGGTCCTAGCAAGGGAAGCTAGGTGAAGGAAATTCCTGGTGAGTGAAGCCAGGTCCTAGCGAGGGAAGCTAGGTGGAGGAAATCCTAGTGATTGAAGCTAGGTTGGACTAAGTCCCGGTGAGTGAAGCTGGGCATGAAGTCTTGGTCCGGGGGACCGAGCATTGAGTGTACTGGTCGAAGAGGGCTCAGGAGCTTGTTCTCCGGACCAGACTGAGTCAGAGAAGGCAAGGGAGCTTGTTCTCTGGACTTAGGGTCAAAATGGTCGGAGCTGGATCGGTCTGAAATCCGATGAGGGAGTTGGCACGAACTCCCTCGGTGGTGGATCGGTCTAGAGTCCGATCAGGGAGTTGGCACGAACTCCCTTGATAGTAGATCGGCCTGGTGACCGATCTAGGATGACTGATCGATCTGGTGACCGATCAGAAACAGATCAGAAACATTCTTTGTGGTCACAGAATGTTGGCTGATCGGTCAGGTGACCGATCAACATAGATGATCAGAACATTCTGTGGAGACTCTGGTCGGTTAGTGTGACCGATCAGTTCAATGCCTGGACCGATCAGGTAAGAGCCTGATCGGTCAGCTTGATCGTTCAGGCCTTGAGCCTGATCGGTCTGCCGACCGATCAGGTAGGTTGGCTTGAAAGATCAGGCTGTGGCCTGATCGGTCAGTGAACCGATCAGGTCGTGGCTGGGTTCTTGAAGCTAAACCCTGAAGAAGTTTAGGATCGGTCTGGTGACCGATCCTCGATCTCTTATCGGTCAGTGTGACCGATCAGACTATTACTGGATTGATCAGAGTTGAGTCTGATCGGTCAGAGGGGTGACTGATCGGTCTGGTGACCGATCAGCACCTTAGAACTTTAATTTGAATCACTGTCAGACTTCCTGATCGCTTCTGATTTCTGTTGATTGACTTCTGATACGCTTTGATTTGCTTCGCTAATTCATCGATGAGTGTGCAGGTGATACAGAGATGACACAAACCAAGAAGGAGGGTCAATGGCGACTTTTGCTTCAGCAGGTTTGTCTGTTTTCTGTTCGTAGGATTCAACGACTTCCGGCGGTCTAGCAACTGTCTGCTAGGCTGGCGACTGACCTGAGGCTCAGCTGAAGAGGTCTTCAGTGGTCTAAGCTCTCAGTGGAGGTCAGTGGGTCAGTGCGTCAGTGGTGACGGAGCTATGGTTCAGAGGTTGCAGACGCGCTTGGTGATGAGGAGGGAAGCTTAAGAGGAGGCTGGCTAAGCAGAGAAAAGAGAAGTTTTTGAATCGATCAGAAACCAAGCAGACACAACGAGGACGAAGAGCTGAGTGAAGGTTCTTGCGTTAGGATTGTGCTGTGTTGTGCTCTGTGAAACTTCTTCTTTGTGGTTTCTGTGCTCGTGCTCTGTAAGCTTTCTCTTGAGTCTCTGTGCTTATTCTGATATTTTCTTGTGACTGTTTGTGGAGAGCACCGAGAATGAGGTTTTGATTATCCGGATTTTCGGGGCTTGATATGCCGACGATCAAGGGATCGCCCACCTCACGGCCACGCCAAGGAGTAGGGGCAAGTTATCCCCGAACCTTGTAAACCTTCTGAGTTAGCGCTGGTTTGTTCTCTGTCTGTTTCTTTCTGTTATGTGTTTTTGTTTCTATTGCTAACCCTAAGTGCAGAAAGAAAAAGAAGTCAGTTTTTGTGGCTGGCTATTCACACCCACCTCTCTAGCCATCCAAGATCCAACAACTTCTTCATCCCCCGTGCCTGCCACAGGCTATCCAACCCTATCACAAGTCCCTCCCTTCAAGTCTGATCGAAGGAAGTGTGGCTGACTAATCGGACTAGTGTGAAGATGAAGAAGCTGAGTTCCGGCGGGACTGTGTGCTAATTACAACTCCTTCAGTAGTTTCAGGAGACTCTCAGATCCTAATCTTCGTCCCAAGTTCTAAGAAATTCTCCTTTTGGTTTTCCCCTTTCCAAAAAGGCTCCTACGATGATGTCTCTCTCTCCGTCATAAAGGCGCATGGCGCTTCTCTGATGGAGATAAGGTACCTCCGTGAATGCCTCATCGCCACATGCTTCAACGGCTACCACCCCGAATTCTTACTGACATGCACCTCCGTAGCTGGCTCACGTCAGACGACTGTCCCAAGTGTGGCGGTTCTTCACTTTCCATGTGCCTTTTCTCTATTGCACCCAACCAGACGATTTCTTGGGTATAAGAGGGGAGGACGAGGACGTTAGGCCCACTTCCGACTTTGCGGTTGGTCGCGCTTCATCTTCCTCTTCTCTCATCGGGCTTCTTTTGCGCGTAAGTAGTTTGTCTCTTTCTTGTTGCTTCCCTCAGGAACCATGGAAGGATACCGAACA
This sequence comes from Boesenbergia rotunda, assembly GCA_024364735.1. Taxonomy (NCBI): domain Eukaryota; kingdom Viridiplantae; phylum Streptophyta; class Magnoliopsida; order Zingiberales; family Zingiberaceae; genus Boesenbergia; species Boesenbergia rotunda. Next base: position 197,473 of record JAGFNQ010003989.1, on the reverse strand, counting down.
GAATAGTATGAGTCCGTCTCTTCAAGAGTAAGGCCGGAGACTCTGCAGGTGGCCACCGAGGCTTACGGCATCCCGACCGAGATGGCAGTGGTTATCCCCAGGGTGGGCCAGATGTCGGTGGAGCCTCCTGCAGGCATGTCGACCTTCTTCCTAGGGCAGATGGAGTTAGGACTTCGTTTCCCTATCCCTCCTTTTTTCACGAACATAGCATCCTATTTCGATATTCCCCTTCACCAGATGACTCCCAATGCTTTCGCTCAGATGGAAGGGGTGTATATCATTTTCAAGCTTTTTGATCTTCCTCTGACTCCTCAATTCTTTCATTTTTTCTTCGTCTCGATCGACTCCCGAGGGGTCTTTAGTTTCACAGCCTGACCGGGGCATAAGTTTTTAGGAGAGTTTCCTTCCTCGCATAAAGGGTGGAAGGAGAAGTTCTTCTTTATTTGACTGTCATCATTTCCCTTCAGTCCTCTAGGTTGGATAGAGGATTTGTTGACTCCTCCTTCTTTAGAGAAGTTTCTCCAGGGTCCTGTGTACCAGCATACTGTTGATGCAGTCTGACCCTGATTGTTGTTTTGGTGTTGACACCGATTTTAGTTTAGGTTGATGAGATGATTGGGATTAAGTCCTGGTCAGGGACTGGGCATTGAGTGATCGAAATCCTAGCTTGGGAAGCTAGGTTGGATGAAACCCTGGCTTGGAGGGCCAGGTCCTAGCTTGGGAAGCTAGGTTGGATAAAGTCCTAGCTTGGAGGGCTAGGTATGGAAAAGTCCTAGCTTGGAGGGCTAGGTGTGAAAAATCCTAACTTGGAGGGTTAGGTGGGGAAAAGTCCTAGCTTGGAGGGCTAGGTGTGAAAAGTCCTAACTTGGAGGGTTAGGTGTGGAAAAGTCCTAGCTTGGAGGGTTAGGTGTGAAAATTCCTAACTCGGAGGGTTAGTTGATGGAAACCCTGGCTTAGAGGGCTAGGTCCTAGCTTGGAGGGCTAGGTTGGATGAAACCCTGGCTTGGAGGGCTAGGTCCTAGCTTGGAGGGCTAGGTTGAAGTCCCGGTGAGTGAGACTGGGCATGGAGTCTTGGTCCGAGAGACTAAGCACGAGTCAGAGAAGGGCTGGGAGCTTGTTCTCTTGACTTACAGTGGATTTGCCCTTGCCCGGATCGGTCTGGTGACCGATCAGGGAAGTTGGCATGGAGCTCCCTCGTGGATCGGTCTGGTGATCGATCCAGCTATGACTGATCGGTCTGGTGACCGATCAGGGAGCATACAGAAACTTGGCTGATTTCTGTTCGACCCCTGATTGGTCTGGTGACCGATCAGGGAGGGAACAGAAAGTCTTGGTTGGATTCTGTTCGACTCCTGATCGGTCTGGTGACCGATCAGGGAGAGAACAGAAAGGTTTGGGTTGGCTTCTATTTGGCTCCTGATCGGTCTGGTGACTGATCTGGGATACTGTTCAGATCGTTCTGGTGAACGATCAAGTGTCGCGGACTCCTCCTTATAACCGATCAGGCTGGAGCCTGATCGGTCGGAGAGCTTCCTGATCGGTATGGTGACCGATCAGGCCCTTGTGGCTGCGAAAGCTGGGAATCCCAGCAAAGCTGTGGATCGGTCCGATGACCGATCCACGATCCCTGGATCGGTCCAGTGACCGATAACTTTAATTCAAATGCGCTGTCAGACGCTTTGATCACGTCTGATCGCGTCTGCTTTCTCTGCTCTTAACTTCTGATTGTTTGATTCTCTGTTGATTTGCTGCCCTAATGAGCTGCTAAGTGTGCAGGTGACTCAGGGATCATCCAAGGGGAGTCAAACGAAGGTTTTCGCTATAGCAGGTTTGGCTGTTTGCTTCCGTAGGTTGTAACGTTCTCTAGCGTGAGCTGCAACGGCTGAGGAGCTGATGACCTGGGGCTTGACTGGAGGGGATTCAGTGAGTCCAGAGGAGGTCAGGGGTAGCTGGCTGTTGCAGGTGAGCAGCTGGGAGCTGCTGCAGAGGAGCGTGTGACCTAGCGATGGAAGCAGGATAAGCCGTGGAGTGGAGAAGGAGCTAAAAAGTTCTCCACATCGAAAGCTTTGCTCTATCATCTGTGTGCATTACTGTGAATCACTTGAAGAGATCTCTTGCGAAGCTGTAACCTTGAGTTTGTGGAGGGAGTCGCGAGTGGATTAGCAAGCAAACGAAGAGCTGGGAGCTCTTGCGTTGGTGGCGTTGTGCTGTGCTCGGTGATCTGCTCTCTCATTTCTCATCCTTGTGCTTTGCTAGCGATCTGTAAGATCTTCCTTGTTGTCTCTGTGCTTAATTTCTGATACATTTGAGACCATTTGTGTGGAGGGGTTTCTCCACCGAGAAGGAGGATTTAATATCCGGATTTTCGGGGCTTGATCTGCCGACGATCAAGGGATCGCCCACCTCACGGGCACGCCAAGGAGTAGGGGCAAGTTATCCCCGAACCTTGTATATCCTTGCGTTAGAGTTTTGCTTGTTACTTAGTTTCTGCACTTAGTTTCTGCATTTGTTTTGCTTCCGCTGTCTAACCTCTGAAGTGTAGAGAAAATTTAAAAACTGCTATGTTTCAAGTGTCTAGCTATATTCACCCCCCCCCCCCCCCTCTCTAGCCATCCAAGCACCAACACATACTAGGAAGGTACTCTCCGGCATGGAATTCAGCGGCTCGGGGCTGGTGCAGAGTGAAGAGCTTATGTACCGAGCGGGCCTCAACCCTAAAGTGACGCTAATCAGCCCCACCCTGGGTATGTTCATCTTTTCCTTCAATGCCCGTTAGTTCTGACTGATGTTCTTTTTGTCTGGCTATTGCAGAGGAAGTCATATTCGCCAAGGTGATGGGTCGGCTCATCAGGTGGGAGGAGGCCAACAAGGAGGCGTTGAATCCTCCTTCGACTATTCCCGATGCCCCTCCTGCGCCCGCCGAGTCCTCAGAGGGGACTGCTGACTCGTCCCGTGGGATTGCTTCACCCGAAAGGGTAGAAGTCACTATTGCATCCCCACCGACCGAGAGCCGAAGGCCTTCTGATCAACAGGTTGACCCTGTGGTGGATCTTCCTCCTGGAGGTGGTTCTTCCCCGAGAGCTGTCCATCCAGAAGGGGTTCGCGAGGGGTGATTGGTGATTTGGAAGAAGTTTTCATCAATGATGCAATTGAAATCGAAAAAAAAATGGAAATGAAGCTGATTGAAGGCTGATAAAAAGCTGCTAAATTTCGGAACTGCCCCAAAATCTGGCTGCATTCCATTTATGGCTGCCGAGTACTACATCTGATGAATCAAGAACCACTTGATGCTAAATACCTGAAGAAATCAGAGAATGGAATGCACTGGCTAAGCTGAATTCGAATTCTGAGCTGAATTGAATTGATCAGGAACACAATCTGAGCTGACCAGAAGCTAGTAAAAATTCTGTACCAAGAATCTTCTGTACCAACTTGAAATGGATTTGGACTTTCAAGGCTGCAGAATTCTATTGTAGAGCACCTCCACTGCTACGAGTTTACAAAATCAGAAAAAGGATGAGACAAGCTGAGGATTCAGAATGCTGGAATTATTGAGCTGTATCGCAAGGACTGCTTACAAGAATTGAGAGTGCCAAAAGGGAGAGCTTGAAATTTGCAGAGACTTGAATTTGGAGCTATACCGAATCTGGGCTTGAAGTGCTGAAATCAATGGATTATAGAAGCTGCTGAAGAGAGTGGAAAGGTTGCAGCCGAACCAATCTGAACAGCAGCTAAACAGTCTGAAAACAAGCTTAACCTATGAGCAAGAAATCTGAACTGCCTTCTATTGGTAGCTGCTGAGTTACATCTGTTGAATCAGGACATTAGTGTAGAATGTATCTGAAGTTGAAGGTGCACATTCAATTTCGGATACAAGAAGAACCAATGGATGCTAGAAACTGCTGAAGAGAATAGCAAATGAAGGAAGTGGCTTGGTTGAAATTCGATTCATGAGCAGAAATTAAGTTTGAGTGAAACACTTGAGTTTTCTACTATCATTTGAAGCAAATCCTACTTGATGCTAAGTGCTTGAAGGAATCAGAGAAATGAAATGGATGCCAGGGAGCAGAGTCTCGAAACAAACAGTGAGAAAACTGATTTATCTCACAAGTTTCAGATCACAAGTTCAGCTCACAAGTTTCAGTTATCAAAGTAGTTTTGTGCCAACTTGCGAATTGCTGATCAGTTGATGGAGACCAGGAAGTTAGTCAGCCTGATGACAGAGAAAATCTGTGCTAAAGTAAAGGAGAAAGTAGCACGCAAGTGGAAAAGTGGAGTAGGAAGTTTGGAAGTCAATCAAAATCAGAAACAAATCTGCACAAGCTGAATTTACAGTTGATTGAAATCTGAATTTTAAGGTCTGAATTGAATCTAAGTTCAAGTGCAGAATCTGTGTAGAAATTTCATGAAAGCAGTGTTACAAAAGTATGGTATCAACTTGAGTCCGAAATTGGCTTGGCTCAGAAGTTGGGAAGTCAAAATCTGAACATACTGCTGTTAAGTTTGAATTGAAGCTGAGCTAAATCTGAGAAGCCAGAATCTAAAAAATAAGAGAACAAAGGATTGAAGTGTGTGCCAACCTTAAGGAGAAGAGTGTCAAGAGAAGTTGCAATAGTTGATTAGTGAAAGAGACATGTGGAGTGTCTAATTCCAAAATTGATGTCTGACATTTCGAATTCTCTGATGAAAAATCTTTGATCCAAATGTGCTCCATTAGAAGATTTGAGAGAAGAAAAACAGTTTGAAAAAAAAAAAAGAGAGCAAAAACAAGTAGCACACAATTGAGTTGGCAACATGAATCAAGTGAAGTGTCTTCTCATCCGAATTGAAGTCCTGTTCCATGACAATTCTGAAATTACTGAAGAGGAAGAAAAAGAAAAGAAAATCTGAATAGAGAAGATGGAAGAAGCAAGTTGGCACGCAATAGCAAAAATTGGCACAAAAGGGACTAAGAGGGATTTTTATTGAATTGTTGAAGTGCAAGGCAAGAGTTTACTCTAGGACACTTTTGATACTACTAGAGGAATGACAAGAGGGGCAAAGCACATGGAAACATTTCCGAGCACTCGAGTCTTCCACTTCTCACATTTCTCCATTTCCTTGATTTTGATTCCATGTCTTACCATTTCTTATGCTTTTCAATTGTTTTTGTAGATGTTGATCCCAATCATGATAAATGGTAGAGAGTAGATAATAAGCAAGCCTATGGTAGTGCAAGAAGAATGTGTGTTTGAGTGAGCTCCACTTCCATCACCAACTTAGAAATTAAGGAGAGAGTCACCACTATTTTCCTTGAAAGGCTAGTGACTTAGATTCATCTCAATGACTCATGATAGATGAAAAGGCCAAGTTGTTGATTTAAGGACAAGATAGTAATCCATAGAGCTTAGATTTATGAGAATTGGCAACCCTAGGTAATTTCTTTTCAATTGCTTCTAATTATGCTTAAGAGAGCCTAAAGGACACTTATTTACTGTTTTCGCGAGACGCTCAAGGCTAAGTGTGGGGGAGTTGATAGATTCCATTTTATTGATCATTTGAGCTACTAAAATCCATGTTTGATCTATGTTTTTCTTGTCAAAATTGTGAAATTGCCCTAGGTTTTAGAACTTACCTTTATTTTGGACTTAATTGTAAATATGCAAATTTTTGGATTAATTTGGCCACTAAATTCTTGATCTATTTTTGTAGGCATCAAAGTTCAAGGATCTAGGGCATATTGGGTCAAACTCGAGTCGGAATTGACCCAGATCAGATTACCAAGATTACGATTAAATCTGGGCCGTTCGATTCGAAAGCGGCGAGATCGGAGCCATCCGGGATGATCTGAAGCGATCTGAGCTAGGGCTAGGGTTGATTAAGCACCCTGATCAAGATCTGAAGATTTCATCCAAATCAGAGCAAGATCAACCGTTGGATCAGGCTTGGAGGGCTATAGATCATCCATTCAAAGATTAGCGTGATCTGAACCATCCGTTGAAGATCTAGAGGATCCGAGCTACCACAAGGCAGATCCTGACCTCAGATCAACATCCTCAAAGTTTGGCTCGAATCGGACTAAGATCAGCCGTTGGATTGAAGCAAATCAATCACAACCGTCCGTTGGTTAATACTTAAGGAAATTTTTCCGCAGCCTTACCCTTGTCGCGTCTTCAGCCAGCCTCCACTGTTCTTCATTGTTCTTCATCGTTTCTTCATCTTTCTTCATCGTTTTTGTTTCCATGAAGGCGTGACCACTTCATCTTCCAATCCAGATCGAGAGTCGAGTCTTTGGTGATCAAGGTTTGAAGAATTCTGCTCAAATTGCGCTGAACAGGGGATTTCTTGAGGGTTTCGGGAATCCTCAGTCCGATCACTTCCTTCTCAACCACAGTCCATTTCCAAGCTTCCAAATCACTTGTAGGGGTTCTCAAGTGGTCTCAGAAGTTTCCCAAATCGTCCTCGCAGCTCCACCAATTGAGAACGAAGAAATCGGATGGAAAGTTTCAGCAAGCGCAATTTTGAGGCAAATTCAATTTCAGAATTGATTGACCACTGATTTGCTGCGCCTAGGGGTTCGAAGCCGGTTCTTGATTGACAACCAAGAGTTTCTCGAGCTGAGGAAGAAGTTGAGGAGTAGATTAGACTTTTAATTTCCAATTTATAGCTGTAGTTTCAACTTTTGCACTGTTTTGTTCTGAAATTTCTGTTCAGCTACTGTAAATTTCGATTTCTGAGTTGTTAGCCATAATTTAGTTTCAGATCTGCAAGTAGAGTAATTTAGGGACTTGCTTAGTGAATGAATAGCTCAAATTTCAGTTTAGTTTAGTTCTATTAGTTGCGTGCCATCTTCAAGTGTTGTGTGCCAAGTTTAATTCAGTTTTGTTTTTTCTTTCCTTTGGTTGCTGCACTTGTTTCGAATCTCTGAATTTCTTAGCTGTTAATTACTGCTCTAGTAGTAGATAGATAGTTTGTTTGGTGTAGAATAGCATTTGCTTCAAATTCTGGGCATAAACTTCTAGTTGCGTGCCATCTCATTCCTTAAAACCCAAAACTGTTTCTGAATTTGAGTTTTTTTTGTTTCTTTTCAATGTTCTGATTTCAATCTCAATGCCTTACCTTAGTTTCGCATAGTTCCTTCTTCATATCAATGATTTCCAAGTGAATCACTCAGCTGGGACAGTTGAGCCGAAAGTCTACTCATTTAATAAAGTTGGTAATGGTTTTTGGCACAAGGAATTTCTCCTTGCGTGCCAATTGAATTGCAGTTTTAAAATCTGCATTTGGCTGGGTTTTATGACATAAGTTTGTGTTTGAAGTCAATAAACTTGCACTCAATCATATCCTAATCTTGTAGACATCGGTTGGGTTCCAAAATACTTTAGCTAGTTGAGTTTAAATTGCTTGGTTGAGTCCTAATCTAGCATGCCTTAAATTGAATTCAGCCTATTGATTTTCGAAAACTCCTATCCTTGCTTTTACTTTCTTGTTTAGCATTCCATTTTTGTGTTTGAAATCAGAAAACAGTTGCCATAAAAACTTTGTAAGTGCTTTATTTAGGGTACCATTAGTTGATTTCTAAGTGTCATTTCTTTGTTTGGCTCCCTTGTTCACTTTTCTCTGTTTTTTTCATTGCAATTTCATTTTCAATTTCAAACCAAATCCAATTACTTGTTAGAAACCCGAAAACACAAAAAACGACACATAAACACGAGTTTGAATTAAACTAGACAACTATCCCCGAGAAAAATACGACCTGTGGCCCCTATATTACATTTTCATGCTTTTGATTGTAAAAGGGTTTCCAGCACTTCATTGATATTTAAATTTGATGAGCCCATACATTTCGTGACAACTTTAATTAGTACATTTTCATGCTTTTGATTGTAAAATCCGATCTCGCCGCTTTCGAATCGAACGGCCCAGATTTAATCGTAATCTTGGTAATCTGATCTGGGTCAATTCCGACTCGAGTTTGACCCAATATGCCCTAGATCCTTGAACTTTGATGCCTACAAAAATAGATCAAGAATTTAGTGGCCAAATTAATCCAAAAATTTGCATATTTGCAATTAAGTCCAAAATAAAGGTAAGTTCTAAAACCTAGGGCAATTTCACAATTTTGACAAGAAAAACATAGATCAAACATGGATTTTAGTAGCTCAAATGATCAATAAAATGGAATCTATCAACTCCCCCACACTTAGCCTTGAGCGTCTCGCGAAAACAGTAAATAAGTATCCCTTAGGCTCTCTTAAGCATAATTAGAAGCAATTGAAAAGAAATTACCTAGGGTTGCCAATTCTCATAAATCTAAGCTCTATGGATTACTATCTTGTCCTTAAATCAACAACTTGGCCTTTTCATCTATCATGAGTCATTGAGATGAATCTAAGTCACTAGCCTTTCAAGGAAAATAGTGGTGGCTCTCTCCTTAATTTCTAAGTTGGTGATGGAAGTGGAGCTCACTCAAACACACATTCTTCTTGCACTACCATAGGCTTGCTTATTATCTACTCTCTACCATTTATCATGATTGGGATCAACATCTACAAAAACAATTGAAAAGCATAAGAAATGGTAAGACATGGAATCAAAATCAAGGAAATGGAGAAATGTGAGAAGTGGAAGACTCGAGTGCTCGGAAATGTTTCCATGTGCTTTGCCCCTCTTGTCATTCCTCTAGTAGTATCAAAAGTGTCCTAGAGTAAACTCTTGCCTTGCACTTCAACAATTCAATAAAAATCCCTCTTAGTCCCTTTTGTGCCAATTTTTGCTATTGCGTGCCAACTTGCTTCTTCCATCTTCTCTATTCAGATTTTCTTTTCTTTTTCTTCCTCTTCAGTAATTTCAGAATTGTCATGGAACAGGACTTCAATTCGGATGAGAAGACACTTCACTTGATTCATGTTGCCAACTCAATTGTGTGCTACTTGTTTTTGCTCTCTTTTTTTTTTTCAAACTATTTTTCTTCTCTCAAATCTTCTAATGGAGCACATTTGGATCAAAGATTTTTCATCAGAGAATTCGAAATGTCAGACATCAATTTTGGAATTAGACACTCCACATGTCTCTTTCACTAATCAACTATTGCAACTTCTCTTGACACTCTTCTCCTTAAGGTTGGCACACACTTCAATCCTTTGTTCTCTTATTTTTTAGATTCTGGCTTCTCAGATTTAGCTCAGCTTCAATTCAAACTTAACAGCAGTATGTTCAGATTTTGACTTCCCAACTTCTGAGCCAAGCCAATTTCGGACTCAAGTTGATACCATACTTTTGTAACACTGCTTTCATGAAATTTCTACACAGATTCTGCACTTGAACTTAGATTCAATTCAGACCTTAAAATTCAGATTTCAATCAACTGTAAATTCAGCTTGTGCAGATTTGTTTCTGATTTTGATTGACTTCCAAACTTCCTACTCCACTTTTCCACTTGCGTGCTACTTTCTCCTTTACTTTAGCACAGATTTTCTCTGTCATCAGGCTGACTAACTTCCTGGTCTCCATCAACTGATCAGCAATTCGCAAGTTGGCACAAAACTACTTTGATAACTGAAACTTGTGAGCTGAACTTGTGATCTGAAACTTGTGAGATAAATCAGTTTTCTCACTGTTTGTTTCGAGACTCTGCTCCCTGGCATCCATTTCATTTCTCTGATTCCTTCAAGCACTTAGCATCAAGTAGGATTTGCTTCAAATGATAGTAGAAAACTCAAGTGTTTCACTCAAACTTAATTTCTGCTCATGAATCGAATTTCAACCAAGCCACTTCCTTCATTTGCTATTCTCTTCAGCAGTTTCTAGCATCCATTGGTTCTTCTTGTATCCGAAATTGAATGTGCACCTTCAACTTCAGATACATTCTACACTAATGTCCTGATTCAACAGATGTAACTCAGCAGCTACCAGTAGAAGGCAGTTCAGATTTCTTGCTCACAGGTTAAGCTTGTTTTCAGACTGTTTAGCTGATGTTCAGATTGGTTCGGCTGCAACCTTTCCACTCTCTTCAGCAGCTTCTATAATCCATTGATTTCAGCACTTCAAGCCCAGATTCGGTATAGCTCCAAATTCAAGTCTCTGCAAATTTCAAGCTCTCCCTTTTGGCACTCTCAATTCTTGTAAGCAGTCCTTGCGATACAGCTCAATAATTCCAGCATTCTGAATCCTCAGCTTGTCTCATCCTTTTTCTGATTTTGTAAACTCGTAGCAGTGGAGGTGCTCTACAATAGAATTCTGCAGCCTTGAAAGTCCAAATCCATTTCAAGTTGGTACAGAAGATTCTTGGTACAGAATTTTTACTAGCTTCTGGTCAGCTCAGATTGTGTTCCTGATCAATTCAATTCAGCTCAGAATTCGAATTCAGCTTAGCCAGTGCATTCCATTCTCTGATTTCTTCAGGTATTTAGCATCAAGTGGTTCTTGATTCATCAGATGTAGTACTCGGCAGCCATAAATGGAATGCAGCCAGATTTTGGGGCAGTTCCGAAATTTAGCAGCTTTTTATCAGCCTTCAATCAGCTTCATTTCCATTTTTTTTTCGATTTCAAATGCATCATTGATGAAAACTTCTTCCAAATCACCAATCACTCCCCCACACTTAATTCTTTGTCCGTCTCGGGCAAAATAACATCATGAAAACATCCCAAGCAAACAAATCCATAGAAAAATTGGGGTTAGAATTAGGGATAAAGAAAGACAAATAGGATAAATATGATTTTTGCCAAAATTGATGTGGAAAGGTAAACAAAGTGATTAGTTTCTATAGATGTGATCCAACCATTGAAAGATGATTTCGAAAGAACCTAGGCAAGTTCTAGAGCACAATAACATGTGTGTATCACAAAATAAGGCTAATCTCACTAGGTAAAAATACTCCATCTCAAATTCTCAATTAAGAATCCAAAGCAAAATCGTACTCAAGCATCCAAGATTTCATCCATCAACTTAAATCCTAAGTTTTGACAACCAAATTTGATTCATTTTCCAAAAGGTTCTAAAATGCTATGGAGAAAACCTAAGGGATACATTTATTTCCTAATCATGCAAGATAAAGTGCTAAAACACAAAACCTGGTATTTACAATGATTTTATTCATGTCATGCTACTCTACTCACTTATTTATTAACAAGAACTCATTTTAAGATTGAAAACATGCAATAAAGGAAAAGGCGACAAAAATCAAACTCCCTTTTATTTCTGGCGGTCGGAGTCTGTCAAGAAAAAGCCTCCACCGTGGTAGTGGAGGAGTCTGGGTGTGTGAAAGAGCTTCTTCCATTTCTTCAAGTTTACAGTGCATCGCTCCCCCATACTTGGATTTAACTGCAACCTGTTCAGGTGTACGAAGATTATTTAAATACAAGACCCATGTAAGAGGTAGAGTGTTTTGAATTAAAGTAAAATCTACTCCCTCTTTATTCTTTTTGGGACACATTTCAGGAGGTTTCAGTCTGTTCAGATAAAGCTCCCACTCCAGATGTCTCCTGGACCCTGCAAAACAATGTACTACCCCTCTAGAGCGTGCAGGGTACGAAGGAAATAAAATAATATCAGTTTTTGCATACAATTTATCCAAAAATGAATCACATCCAATAAAATCAAGTTTAGGCATCTCAAAGAATTTTTTTACAATGTATATCTACCCAAAATGCATCAAGACACTTATCATAATCAATGAAATCTATTTTGGATGTTCCAATGAAATTTTCCCAATTATTCCCCACGCATGACAAATCAAGAATTGTATCGCAGCCAATAAAATCAACTTTTGGTGCCCCTCTTGATGTATCCAAAAAAATAAAAGAAATACTTACCTGATCACGCTGAAAAATACCTGGAGGTTCCACAATGATAGATGTGTCTATAGCTACCTCCTGGTCCAGGATAGGGTCCATATCAGGTTCAAGTTCTAGTAAGCACTCTACTGGTACAAGTGATCCTTGGGTTCTTGCTTCAACCAGGCAAGTCCCTACACTTTCTGGTTCATACTCTGAATCTTGTGGTGGTCCCTGGGGCTTAGTGCAATCCCCTACACTTTCTTCAGTACATGTGTCCTCAATTATTCCTGCAACAACCAAATTAGAAAAATCAGGACCTTCAATAATACTATAATCACAAAATAAAAGATGAGAATGGTCCTGTGAGGTAGGAATGGGTGATTCTTGGGGCTTAGTGCAATCCCCTACACTTTCAATCTCAACAGAAATAGGTGATCCTTGGGGCTCTGTGCAATCCCCTACACCTAGAATAATCTCTCCAGCTGTAAAAGCATCTGAAATGTCTTCTAAAAATTCCTCAGTCTCAGCCGTAAATACTCTCTCAGCCTCCTCTGAATGAATAGCTTCTCTAGAAAAATCCTCTAGAAATCCCTCAGCCTCTAACTCTGTCTGCTCCAGCTCCTCAATAATATCCATGCTCCTGATGGAGTGATCCTCTCTCGGTTGCTTCATAGCATCGAAGAGGCTAAACTGAATAACCGTATCTCCAATCTCCATAGAAAGTGTGCCGGCATATACATCGATTTTTGTTCTGGCCGTCTTCAGAAACGGTCTGCCTAAAATCAATGGAGAACGGTGTGCCAAATAATCTCCCTCCATATCCAAAATATAGAAATCAGCAGGAAATATCAGCTCCTTTACCTTCACCAAAACATCTTCAATCATACCTGCTGGGCGTGTCTGGCTCCTGTCTGCTAGCTGTATCACCACGCCAGTGGGCTGTAAAGGGCCTATGCCGAGCATCTGAAAGACTGACCTGGGCATCACATTTATAGAAGCTCCTAAATCTAACATAGCATCGTGAAATATGGTGCTCCCAATCTCACAAGAAACAGTAAACATCCCAGGGTCTTCACATTTTTGAGGTAAGGCATGGATAAGCGAAGAAACATTTTTTCCAATGCTGACCAATTCATTTTCCTTAAGCTTCCTTTTGTTAACACAAAGATCCTTCAAAAACTTAGCATACTTTGGAATTCTTTTGATCATGGTCAACAAAGGTATATTGATCTCCACTTTGCTGAAAAGCTCCACTAGTTCATTAAATTCCTTAGCCTTCTCCTTCTCTCCTTGTCTTTTGGTTGGAGTTCTCCCCTGTGGAAAAGGTAAAGGAACCCTAAAATCATCTTCTTTGGCCGGAAGTGGAGAGGCTGAATTCTGCCCTGCTGTCCCCTGCGTAGTGGCTGCTGTCCCTTGCGTCTCGGCACTGATTTCTTCTCTGTTTGCCACCAAATTTGGAGGGTTGCTCGAGGACTGAGTTGGGAACGGGCTAGGGGTGGACTCAGCTGAATTTGAACTCATTTCAGTGTTGTTTTGGGCCGGAATTGGAGAGGCTGTTTGGTTTCCTGAAAATTCTGCTCTTGGACTCTTTGGACTTGAGGTGACCTTCCCACTCCTCAAATATATCGCACTCACATTCCCTTTGGGATTAGGAACAGTTTGGGAAGGTAGTTGACTTGATCCTTGAGCTTGGTTTTGGTTAATTCCACTAGCCATTTGCCCTATTTGCCTCTCAAGGTTGTGAATATGTTGTTGTTGTTGTTGGAACATTTGTCGCATCTCCATCATCTGTTGTTGCTGATCATTTCCTCCATTTGATCCCCCATATCCTCCTTGATTAACATAGCTCCTTGACTGATTTTGAAAGGATGAAGTAGGCTGAAAATTTTGAGCTTGCTGTGATCCTTGAAAACATGGATTTTGGGGCTGATATGCAAACTGATTTGCCTGATTGAAGGGCTGATTAAATGGTTGATTTGTATGGAAACTTTGCTGGGCATTGTGACCTTGAAAATACTGATTTGGAGCTGGAAAATTAGATGGTGAGGGCTGAAAATTCTGGCCTTGAAATCCTTGACCATAGGGCTGAAATTGCTGATTCATAGGCTGTGATGGTTGGAAATTCGATTGGTTTTGAGCTGGAAAAACTGGGAATGATTGCCATCCTTGCTGCCCTTGATAAGGTTGCTGAATTTGAGGATCAAATGGCTGAAATTGTTGCTGAAAATGTTGAGAAGTAGGTTGAAATGAAGGCTGAAAACTTGAGTTTGATGGCTGAAATTGTTGCTGCGTGTTCTGAATTGGTTGGGTCTGCTGTAAGTTTGGTTGGGGCTGCTGTGATGACTGAGTTTGAGGCTCTTGTTGGCAGAACGCATTCCCATACCTCAGGTTAGGATGATTCCTCCAACCGGGGTTATAAGTGGAGGAATAAGGATTGTTTCTTGCTTGGAATTGTCCTCTCACTAAAGCCGCTACTGTCTCGTCCTGTTGGAGATTGGGGCATGAGTCTGAAGTGTGTTCTTGGCTTGAACAAATGCTACATACTCTTGTGACTTGATTTGGAAATGAAGTTGTTGTTGAATTTGAGGCTTGGTTCACATTGTTCGCTGCCATTTGCGTCACTAAGGATGCCAACTCCGTCAGTTTGTTCTCCAACAAAGAGCTTTTGCTTTCTTTTTGTTCACTAGGCGACACTTGAGCTTCATGAACCCCTCTTGTAGTGAGTGCTCTACTCCCAAATTGTTGAGTATTCTCCGCCATGTTAGAAATGAGCACTCTAGCTTGCTCCGGAGTTTTATTCACCAAGGCTCCCCCTGCCGCCGCATCAATCATGCTCCTATCTATAGGTAATAAACCTTCATAAAAGTATTGCACAAGAAGTTGCTCACTAATTTGATGTTGAGGACAGCTAGAGCATAACTTCTTGAACCTCTCCCAGTAATCATAAAGGGACTCTCCAACCACTTGTTGAATCCCACAGATACTTTTCCTGATAATGGCGGTCCTTGATGCTGGAAAAAACTTCTCTAAAAATGCTCTCTTCATTTCAATCCAACTAGCAACATGTCCAGTGGGCAAATAATACAACCAATCTTTAGCAGCCCCAGTCAAAGTAAAAGGAAACGCTCTTAACTTAATGTCTTCTTCAGAAACGCCCTGAGGCTTCATAGTAGAGCACACCACATGGAACTCGTGCAAGTGTCTGTTTGGATCCTCCCCAGATAAACCCTGAAACTTTGGCAACAAATTGATGAGTCCAGATTTTAACTCAAAATTACCCCCTAGCTCTGGATATGCTATGCTGGAGTACTGAAAGGCAGCATCAGGAGCCGCAAGCTCCTTCATGGTTCTCTGGTGGTCTGCCATGTCAATGCCTGAGTGAGTGCTGATAGTCTGAAGTGGAGGGATATCTGCAGTCTCAGAAAGAATAGCCTGGCTCCTCCTGACTCGGAAAGTCCTCTCAATCTCAGGATCGAAATCTTCTAATTCAGCACCTAGAGACCTGGTCATAAAAACAGAACAAATCGCAGTAAAAGTGGATAAAAAGATAAAACAAATAAAATCAAATCAAAAGATATAACAATAAGCACAGAAATAGTCAAGAATGATATGCAATAAGGGTACAAGCTAAAATCAAACAAGTCAACTAACAGTTCCCCGGCAACGGCGCCAAAAATTTGACAGGCCCAAATATACTAATTAAAGTTGTCACGAAATGTATGGGCTCATCAAATTTAAATATCAATGAAGTGCTGGAAACCCTTTTACAATCAAAAGCATGAAAATGTAATATAGGGGCCACAGGTCGTATTTTTCTCGGGGATAGTTGTCTAGTTTGATTCAAACTCGTGTTTATGTGTCGTTTTTTGTGTTTTCGGGTTTCTAACAAGTAATTGGATTTGGTTTGAAATTGAAAATGAAATTGCAATGAAAAAAACAGAGAAAAGTGAACAAGGGAGCCAAACAAAGAAATGACACTTAGAAATCAACTAATGGTACCCTAAATAAAGCACTTACAAAGTTTTTATGGCAACTGTTTTCTGATTTCAAACACAAAAATGGAATGCTAAACAAGAAAGTAAAAGCAAGGATAGGAGTTTTCGAAAATCAATAGGCTGAATTCAATTTAAGGCATGCTAGATTAGGACTCAACCAAGCAATTTAAACTCAACTAGCTAAAGTATTTTGGAACCCAACCGATGTCTACAAGATTAGGATATGATTGAGTGCAAGTTTATTGACTTCAAACACAAACTTATGTCATAAAACCCAGCCAAATGCAGATTTTAAAACTGCAATTCAATTGGCACGCAAGGAGAAATTCCTTGTGCCAAAAACCATTACCAACTTTATTAAATGAGTAGACTTTCGGCTCAACTGTCCCAGCTGAGTGATTCACTTGGAAATCATTGATATGAAGAAGGAACTATGCGAAACTAAGGTAAGGCATTGAGATTGAAATCAGAACATTGAAAAGAAACAAAAAAAACTCAAATTCAGAAACAGTTTTGGGTTTTAAGGAATGAGATGGCACGCAACTAGAAGTTTATGCCCAGAATTTGAAGCAAATGCTATTCTACACCAAACAAACTATCTATCTACTACTAGAGCAGTAATTAACAGCTAAGAAATTCAGAGATTCGAAACAAGTGCAGCAACCAAAGGAAAGAAAAAACAAAACTGAATTAAACTTGGCACACAACACTTGAAGATGGCACGCAACTAATAGAACTAAACTAAACTGAAATTTGAGCTATTCATTCACTAAGCAAGTCCCTAAATTACTCTACTTGCAGATCTGAAACTAAATTATGGCTAACAACTCAGAAATCGAAATTTACAGTAGCTGAACAGAAATTTCAGAACAAAACAGTGCAAAAGTTGAAACTACAGCTATAAATTGGAAATTAAAAGTCTAATCTACTCCTCAACTTCTTCCTCAGCTCGAGAAACTCTTGGTTGTCAATCAAGAACCGGCTTCGAACCCCTAGGCGCAGCAAATCAGTGGTCAATCAATTCTGAAATTGAATTTGCCTCAAAATTGCGCTTGCTGAAACTTTCCATCCGATTTCTTCGTTCTCAATTGGTGGAGCTGCGAGGACGATTTGGGAAACTTCTGAGACCACTTGAGAACCCCTACAAGTGATTTGGAAGCTTGGAAATGGACTGTGGTTGAGAAGGAAGTGATCGGACTGAGGATTCCCGAAACCCTCAAGAAATCCCCTGTTCAGCACAATTTGAGCAGAATTCTTCAAACCTTGATCACCAAAGACTCGACTCTCGATCTGGATTGGAAGATGAAGTGGTCACGCCTTCATGGAAACAAAAACGATGAAGAAAGATGAAGAAACGATGAAGAACAATGAAGAACAGTGGAGGCTGGCTGAAGACGCGACAAGGGTAAGGCTGCGGAAAAATTTCCTTAAGTATTAACCAACGGACGGCTGTGATTGATTTGCTTCAATCCAACGGCTGATCTTAGTCCGATTCGAGCCAAACTTTGAGGATGTTGATCTGAGGTCAGGATCTGCCTTGTGGTAGCTCGGATCCTCCAGATCTTCAACGGATGGTTCAGATCACGCTAATCTTTGAATGGATGATCTATAGCCCTCCAAGCCTGATCCAACGGTTGATCTTGCTCTGATTTGGATGAAATCTTCAGATCTTGATCAGGGTGCTTAATCAACCCTAGCCCTAGCTCAGATCGCTTCAGATCATCCCGGATGGCTCCGATCTCGCCGCTTTCGAATCGAACGGCCCAGATTTAATCGTAATCTTGGTAATCTGATCTGGGTCAATTCCGACTCGAGTTTGACCCAATATGCCCTAGATCCTTGAACTTTGATGCCTACAAAAATAGATCAAGAATTTAGTGACCAAATTAATCCAAAAATTTGCATATTTGCAATTAAGTCCAAAATAAAGGTAAGTTCTAAAACCTAGGGCAATTTCACAATTTTGACAAGAAAAACATAGATCAAACATGGATTTTAGTAGCTCAAATGATCAATAAAATGGAATCTATCAAGGGGCCCTCCCCTCCTGTTGCTCCTTTAGAAGTCCAGTCCACTGGCCGACAGAAGCGGCGGCTCCCCAAGGGCTTGGGTCCTAAATGGAAAAAACATCACTCCACGAGTTTCCCCATTCTTTTGTCTGTGCCTGAGAAAGTTGCCCCACTCCCCGAGGAAGTAGTGTCTGTTCCTGTTCCTCCGGTCTTCACTCCGGAGGTGATCGTCCCAGCACCCCCTTCCGGCTTTATTGATCTGGCCACGTCTTTAAAACGCAAGGAGGTATTGTGTACCCAATACCGGATGAAACTGGACCGACTGAAGAAGAGGTTGGACGCAGCATTGGAGGCTTCCATGCAATCCTTCCCCCCGGTGTAGTTCAAGGAGGTTCCAACCGCAGGGGTTTTGACTGAGGGTACTTCTAGCTCCGAGGAGGATGACTCCGACCCTTCCAGTCTGCCACCTAAAGCTCTGGTCGTCCAACGACTTCCCCCTCGTTAGGGCTCGCTGCTGCCCGAGGGACGAGGTAACATGCCAAGCACTCCTGGAGGGGCAGCCATACGAGTCTTGGCTGGCCCACTAACCACTATTCGGGAGACCCTTCTGAAGGTACAAGTTACTGTTGCTTTGACCATTCTTTTGCATACTCTCTAATTCCTTGGTGTAATGGTAGGCGGCCGAGGATTGCCTCACCGTCGGTCGAGGTTTATACTCATGGCCTCAGGTCGAAGTCTTAACCCGCCGAGCCTTGAGAGCGGAGGTCGCGGCTGACCACGAGCATCGAGCGGGGCTCATGCAAGCGGGGGTCAGCAAATCACTTCATGCTAAAGTGGGGCATCTACTGGACACCTTGCAAGACAAAGAGCTAGTTCTCCAGAATTCCCGCCTCCGAGAGCGTCTGGCATCCGAGAAAGCGGTGGTTGTTACTCAGGACCTGCTCTAGGTGACGCAGGAGAGGGACCAGCTTCAGATGAGGGAGAAGAAGTTATTGAATGACATCCGACACATGGTAGCCTCAACCGAGAGGTTAAACGCGCGCGTTCAGTGTCAGGCGGAGCAGCTCAGTCAGAAGGAGTCTGATCACATGATGACCACTGACCGCGCATCTATCCTGGAGGATGACCTGGCTCAAGCTCGGTCGGATGAGCGGGTCACGCTGGAGAGGCTCAGAGAGGCCTTAGCCGAGCAGACTGAGATGTCTACCGAGCTGGGATGGTTGAGGCGTTCCTATGAGGTTGCTGAGGCCAAACTCCTTGCTCTTCGGGTTATTAAAGCTTCTAGCTCTGAGGAGGCTAAAGCGGGCTTCAAGGCGAAGTTTTTGGAGTCAGATGAATTCTGTACTATCGTGGCCGAACAGCTAATGAAGCGCCTGCAGCAAGGCTTCCATGGGGCTATCGATCAGTTGAGGAAGGATCAGCTCCTACCACTCAATGCTGACCCATTTTGTAAGTGTTGGCCGAATTAGAGAGGGCGTGAGGACTCGAACTTGTAGGATCCTCGGTTTACCAGGGGGATGGACCCTATTGTAGCAATTTTGAATTAGTGTGATCATCTTTACCATTTCGTGTGTATCTGCCGGTGTCTTGCTCGATGTGTCTCATGCCTTCGTATTGCGGACTTAACAAATTGGAAGGTATTTGTTTGTTTCGAGGATGATCCTGGGTGTGGGTCCCCTAGGATGATTCGCAAGTCATAGCGCCCTGCTTGCATTTATGTCCAAGGTGGGCCCTTGTCGATTTTCCTTCTGGCGATGGCAGGTGGCGCTTGAACCGTCGCCTCCGCATCATCCGCGATCTCATTGAATAAGCTCACAAAGGGTAGTGGGTTCCTAGGCGCAGCATGGGCGCGTTGGTCGAAGCAATGCTTTGGCGTTTGTTCCTGTTCTTGCATCATTCCTGCATTAACTGCACGGAGAGGCAGTGGTCAATATAAATAGGGGGAGAGGGGTACACCATCTCCTTCATCCATCCCTTCCGTCTGCTTTCTTCCCAGTGTTCTTCCCTTCTCTATTGTTGGTGTCCACGATGCCTGATATCGGAGACGCAATAGTGTTCTTGGCCGAGGGGCCTGACAGAGGTAGAGGCTTTTGTATCACTACCCTCGTCGGGGAGCATGGTGGAGATGATGTCCAGGGTCTCGTTGAAGATCCTGGAGGATATGGGACTCTCGAGTTATCTGAAGAGTCCAAAAAAGACATTACATGGACCTCCAGGGGGCATGGAGGAGATGACTCATCCTGCTGATCACCTCCCCTTGGTCGGCCCGTGGCGGTGCGCTAGCAAACGCCATCCTCTTCCGCATCCTCGTTTTCCCCGTGTTTTGGGCAGAGGATAGTGTTTGTGAGAAACGTCGTCATCAAGAGCGGGTTGGGGGGTGGCTACAGCCGTTGGCTTTTCTCTTTCTTCTTTTCGTTGATCCCCTATTTGCAGTGGCTGCTCCCCCCTCCTGTTAAGGCAATTCTTCTTTACGTCTTTACACACTCTGGAGAGAAATTGTCGTTGTTGTTCCCCTTCCTCTTCCTTCTGAACGTTGTAGCGGATTCATCTTTGCGGGAAGAGGTGGTTGGGGTCTCCAGATGGGGCCGTGCTACCCATGTGTTACCTCAGGCGTTCTCACCTGTTACCGACTACTCGGATGGAGTACCCAGAAGGTGGCAAAAGATTCAAAGACCCCGTCGACGGACTTCTGCGCACCACACATTTGGGAGGTGGCTCCGAGACTAGCGACTCTGCGGGAATGACACTGTAGAGGAGAAAAGTCTAAGTAGAAGAACGCTTTCTCTCATAAGATATTTCAATTATATCTTGATAATTCTCTGAGACCATTTCAGAAGCTACCGTGTGTATGCTAATCAATCGGTTAGCTAATTTGCGTTATATAATTGTAAAAATTAATTAGAATTTCTTGTTATTGGGAAAAAAATTTATTGCGTTTAAATATATTGTGTTTATATATATATATATATATATATATATATATATATATATATATATATATATATATATATATATATATATATTTGAGATAATTTGTATGTGAATTTTGTTTGTGTTTTTATATTTGTTTGATGAAAAATTCAATATTTAACCATTTCATCTAGAATAATTGGAAAAATAAAAATAAGATTAGAAATACTCTGATTGCTACGATCCAATTCAAAATGGTTATAAATTAAACTTATTATTAGTTCTCAATCACGAGCGGAGTGAAATATGACCCATAAATTAGTGATTAAAATAATCGAAAAAGCTTTTATTATGTTAGTTAGAGAAGAATTAATGAATCTAAGAGTTTAGAATCATTACTCGTAATAAAATAATGTATTGTACGATTATGTATTGTTTATTTGAAATTATTTGTTTATGTGGAAATGTACATGAATTTGTTTGATGTATTGGAATTTAGTTGATTGAAAATTTCTATAGTTTGTGATAAATTTTGTAATGAAAATAAACTCGTTGGGGGTTGTAAAATCTGGCAAATTGGCATCGAAAATAATTTCATTCGAAAAATATTTTGGTCACTGATTTACAACCAAAATGATTTGAGATGAATTTATATTTTTCCGTCGACCTATTTGCGATGAAAAAATATTGTTGCAAAAATTTTTATAAATTTTTTTTGCAACATTTTTTTTTAATTCGTGATAAAATTTATCGCAAAAAGGTTATTATTATTGTAGTGCATGTACTCATATTGTTGTGTCATTTATAGGGGAATTGTCATTTTGGATTAAATCCATCAGATTGGCTCATCTCGTCTATCAATTTAAATAAGTTGTGTTGAAATTTTGTAAACTTATCATTTGACAGGCTTAATAGACCAGCTTGCGCGGGTTGTGCATCAAAGTGAGTTGGCTAGTGGCAAGCTCGAGTTTGCCTAGGGATTGAAAAGGAAAAAAAAAATCAAAACTTAAAATTAAAGTGGAAAGTTCAATGACCTCGTGGGCTGCCTAATCTGAAATCAATCTTAAAAATTCTAATCTTTTAATTTTATTTTTTTGATGAACTCATGGATTGACCCGCCTAATCCACAATTCACATTGGAAAAGTTAGGTTGGAAATTTTCCAACTTATCAGGTTGGCTGACCAAGCCTGAATTCGCCCTAGCTTTTCAAATGATGAATTTTTGATGAATCACCCATCCATGGGTTGGCCGCAACAACTCTAATTTCAAGTGTTCTTCTCAAGGGGAAGAAACACCTTTTATTTTAAGTTGAATTAAAGTATCCCATTTACGATAACTTATAGCATGATAGATTCGGTTCGATAGAAATTTTTCACTATCTATAAATCGTAAATTATTCCTGACAGATAATCTATTAGCTCAATATTCTTTTCGGTGCGGGCCGCCAGAGCGGTACCAAATCAAGGTAAACTCTGAATACCATATATGAACCCCCCCCCCCCCCCTCCCCCCAAAAAAAAAAAAAATAGGGATCAAGGTCGGCCAGTGAGAAAATGAGGGATAAGCTTCATCGTCGAGAGGGAAACAACCCAAATCACCAGCTAAGGCCCCTAAACGACCGCCCAGTGATAAAGGAGGTAGGGGTGCAGTGACAGCCATGAGGTTTGCCTAGAAGCAGCCACCCTCTTGAAAGAGTGCGTAATAGGATATATCAATGAACTCAATTTTTGCAATTGCTCACGATACCCTCTTTTAGTTCTAGGTCTATTTCTTAATTCAAGATCCTTGTTACCAACTAGAATAAAAGAATTAATAGATTTGTTCCGTCCAAAATGGGAATGAGGTAGGGTTATAATCATGAAATCGACCTTATAACAATTATGTATGGTCCATTTAGAGAAATTTATCGATTAATTTGTGAAAACTAAAATTTAATATTTAGATGTTTAAAAAATTAAAAAGATATCCTATTGTTACACCATTAATTACGCCATTAATTATCCCGGGCTTATTTGGCATTTTAGAGATCATTGCCCGCCAAAAGATTTAGATGGGGGCAGAATCGGCAAAGGTTCATGTCCGTGCGCATTAACCGAAAGGTGTACCAAAAGCCGCTACTGTAGGGTTCTTCCTCCTGAGTCCTCTCTGCTCCTCTTCATGCGGCTCCAAAATTGGCACTTCGGATCCTTTGTCCCAAAAAACCCTATCTCACCTATCCTACTTCCCCGACAACGATCGGCGAGTCATCCGATCGCCGATCGAACACTATCGATAAAGTTTGATCATCGTACTGAATCAAATGATATCCTAGAAGAATAATGAATCAGTCAGAATTGTTACAATTGTAATCTCGTCGGATTCGACGGTGAATCACGCGAAATTGCAATTGCGGCGATCTCGACGGGTTCACCGTACCCCCAGAATATAATTTTGTTCAGGGCGATAGCCGGTGGTGTCCGATCGACGATCGAACGACTCGATGATCATCATCGAAAAATGAAATAGACGGGAGAAGGGTTTTTTTTTTATAGAGGATCTAGCTTCAAAATCCGAGCTTCAACGACTTCTGTTTCTTTGAGACAGCTTGGGCCCACAGCCCACTGCGATTTGCCAAAACCCTAGATGCTTCCCAATCTCCTAGACGCTTTCTTTGATATGGAAATCATTATATTCTAGACCTATTTTTACATGCGTGAGTGAGTGAGTTTAGTTATTTTTATCTATTTCACTTTCTATAATTCGTAATTAAGAAATCGATCTCTCTCATTCTTGTTTTCTATTTAAGGCCAGATGGGTTCTGCCTATCTAAGAACACCCTCGATCCTCCATCATTATGGAGTCAAGCAAGCGTCAAACTCTCTTGCTCACCTCGATGCTCCTCGTCTCCTTCCTCCTCCTCCTCCTCCCTCTTGCTTCCTCGAAACCTAAATCCCCTGTCGCGGGCAATCCACCCTACACCGACGACCCACCGAGCAGTACCGGTGAGCCTCCCGTAACCATCCCTCCATCACTCACAATGTCTCCACAGATAACCAATCCGCCTCCGGTAGAACTAGGCGGAAGCACGTTGTCCCCGAGCAGTACCGGTGAGCCTCCCGTAACCATCCCTCCATCACTCACAGTGTCTCCACAGATAACCAATCCGCCTCCGGTAGGACTAGGCGGAAGCAAGATGTCCCCGACGCCCCCTCCGGCGAGAAGCCCTGCGGACAGCTGTGTCAAGGTCTGGGCGAGGGTGGACATGTTCGGAGGCCGAGTCAACATCACGGTCGGCGATCCTGTGGACAACCAGTGCTGCGAGATGCTGCAGGAGCTAGTGGATCCGGAGGCCGCCGCCGCCGCCGTCTGCCTCAGCACCACCACCAAGCTCAAGCTCAAGCTCAAGCTCCTCGACCTCAACGTCTACCTCGCCCTCCAGTTCCCCTTCACCTGAGGCAAAGCAAACCTCCGCCGGCCTACACTTGCACTCTTAATTTACCCCACCACCTGAATATTAGGGTTTAATTTGCTGTTTCCAGTCAGCAGCGTGAATGCATGCATGTGAATGTGAGCGTGGTGTTGAATAAATGAAGTGCGATGATTGTGCCACAGTGTGTATTTGTTGAATGGAACAATTAAAGTAGATAAGCGCCACGGAAACATTTGCTGATATTGACGTACTTGCATCTTCAAGTGTTCTTTTCGAAGAAAAAAATTAAATTAAAGATCCTGATTCCGGAAGGAATCGTCGTCGATGACCGGTCATCTGAGGTTTTACCCATGTAGAAGTCTATGTGGAGGGGAGGAACTCTTTGCCCTGCGAGATTAACACGAGCG
The DNA here is from genome assembly GCA_024364735.1 of Boesenbergia rotunda. NCBI lineage: Eukaryota > Viridiplantae > Streptophyta > Magnoliopsida > Zingiberales > Zingiberaceae > Boesenbergia > Boesenbergia rotunda. The sequence goes on along the minus strand of JAGFNQ010003989.1, from coordinate 172,983 downwards.
TTAGGAGACACGCCGAAAGTTATCCGGCGGAGTCCACTCTGACGCTCAAGTCAGGATATGGATGAAGAATGAAGGCAACTGGGAAAGAGAAAAGTACTAAGTAAGGACAATGCGTCCCTCCTTACCGGAGAGCCTGAGATACCTTTTATACCAATGGAGGTAGACTAGGCATGCTCCCTCGATCTGTGTCATGTCTCCGCGATTTGAGCCACGTTGCCCCCCTCTTTCGGCGGCTACTGGATAGCTTTGAAATGGTCTGCGCAGTTATTACGCTTCGACCCGTTGCGATATTTAAGGGTCGCGATGACTCCTTATCATGGGGATGCTTATCAGTAAACAAGGAGGGGAGTCAGTACTAAAGGTCGGTCGTCACTGGGGCTCCGCCTCCTGAGGTAATCACGGGGTCTTTTGGCCCAGGTGAGCGCGAGCGCTGCAAATCCCAAGGTGCTTTCGGGGCCCAACCTCTCGGGGTGCTCCCAGGGAGTCTTCTAGCTGACCCTCCTGGGCGTGTCCCCCGAAGGGGGTCCCGAGGCCCGGGTCGCTTCGATCCGATGCGCCGCGCCACACAACTTCTTCATCCCCCGGGCTGGCCCGGGCTATTCAACCATATCACAAGTCCCCCCTTCAAGCCTAATCGAAGGGAGTGTGACTGACTGATCGAACTAGTGTAAAGATGAAGAAGCTGAGCTCTCGCAGGCCTTCGTCTTCCTTACTCCTGTAGTAGTTATGCGGGTCCCTCGGATCCTTACTCCTGTAGTAGTTATGCGGGTCCCTCGGATTATAATCTTCATTCCGAGTTCCTAGAAATCCCCCTTTTTGAGTTTTATCCTTTTCGAAAAGGCTACTCCGACTCTCAAAGTATTATAATGACGTCTGTCTCCTCGTTATAAAGGCGCATGACCCTCTTTTGAGGGCGACAAGGTACTCTCGTGAATGCCTTATTGCCACGTATTCCAATGGTCATCTCCACGTTCCTATGGACGTGCGCCGCCGTGGCTGGCTCGGACAAGCGAATGCCGGGGTGCGGCGGTTTCTCGCTTTCCACCTATCTCTTCCCCATTGCGCCCAGGCAGGCGGTTGCCTGGGTATAAGAGAGGAAAATGCAGACGTTAGGCCCACTTCCGACTCGGCGGCTGAGTGCACTTCGTCTTCTTCTCTTGTAAAGCTTCTTTTGCACGTGAGTAGTTTGCCTCTCTATTGTCTTCTCTCTTAGGGATCATGGAGGGCTATCGAGCGGAATGGTATGAGTCCGTCTCTTCTAGAGTGAGGCCGGAGGCTTTGTAGGCGGCCACCGAGGCCTATGGCATACCTGCCGAGATGGCGGTGGTCATCCCCAACGTGGGCCAGATGCTCGTGGAGCCCCCTGCAGGCATGTTGACCTTCTTCTTAGAGCAGATGGAGTTAGGGCTCCGTTTCCCTATCCCCCCTTTTTTCACGAACATAGCCTCCTATTTTGATATCCCCCTTTATCATATGACTCCCAATGCCTTCGCCCAGATAGGAGGGGCATATATCATCTTCAAACATTTTGATCTCCCTCTGACCCCTCATCTCTTTCATTCTTTCTTCGTCCAGATAGGGTCTAGAGGGGTCTTTAGTTTCGTAGCCCGATCGGTCCATAGATTTTTACGAGGGTTCCCTTCCTCGCATAAAGGATGGAAGGAGAAGTTCTTCTTCGACTGTTGTCATTGCCCTTCAGATCTCTGTGTTGGATAGAGGATTTGCCGACTCCTCCTTCATTAGGGGCATTTCTTCAGAGCCCAGTGTACCAGCGGGCCAGACAGGTACTTTTCGGCATGGAATTTAGCGGCCCGGGGCTGGTGCAGAGTGAAGAACTTATGTACCGGTCGGGTCTCAGCCCTAAAGTGACGTGCATCAGCCCCACCCTTGGTATGTTGCATTTTTTTTCTTCAATGCCCTTTAGTTCTGACTAATGTTCCTTCTGTCTGGCTATTGCAGAGGAAGTCATGTTTCCCAACGTGATGGGCCGACTTATCAGATGGGAGGAGGCCAACAAGGAGGCGTTGAATCCTCCCCTGGCCGTTCGGATGTACATCCTGTGCCTACTGAGTCCTCTGAGGGGGCAACGATCTTGTCCCGTGGGATTGCTTCACCCGAGAGGGTAGAAGCTACTGTTACATCCCCGACGGTTGCATGCCGAGGGCCTTTCGATCAACAGGTGGACCCTATGGAGGGTCTTTCCTCTGGGGGTGGCTCCTCCCCGAGGACTGCCTGTCCAGGAGGGATTAGCGAGGGGACCTCCCCTCCAATTGTTCCTTCGGCAGTCTGGTCTACTGGGCGGCAGAAGAGGCGGCTCCCCAAGGGCTTGGGCCCTAAATGGAAAAAGTTGTGCTCTGCACGTTCCTCTCTTCTTCCCTCAGTGCCCGAGGAAGCGGCTCTACCTGCTGAGGGAGTAGCCTCTGTACCTGCTCCGTCAGGCCCTGCTCCGGAGGCAGTCGTCCCGCGCCTTCCTCCAGCCCTATCGATCCGGCTATATCTCCCAAAGGTAAGGAGGTGTTGCGTGTTCAATACCGAATGAGACTGGACCGACTAAGGAAGAGTTGGATGCAACGTTGGAGGCTTCCATGCAATCCTTCCCCGGTGCAATTGAAGGAGGTTCCGACCGAGGGGGTCGTGTCCGAGGAGACTTCTAGCTCTGAGGAAGACGATTCTGGCCCCTCCAGTCCGCCACCTGAAGCCCCGACCATCGAGCAACTCCCTCCTCGTCCGGGCTCACCGCGGCGAGATAACACATCGAATACTTCCGGAGGGATAGCCGTACGAGTCTCGGTGGGCCCATTAACCACTCTCCGGGAGACCCTTCTGAAGATACAAATTACTATTGTATTGGATGTTCTCTTGCCTAGTTTCTGACCTCCTAGCGCAATGACAGGCAGTCGAGGAGTGTGTGACCATCGGCTGGGGTCTGTATTCCTGGCCCCGGGTTGAAGCCTTGTTCCGCCGGGCCCTGAGGGCAGAGGCTGTAGCTGACCACGAGCATCGGGCAAGATTAATGCAGGCGGGGGTCAGCAAAGCTCTCCGTGTGAAGGTCGAGCACCTGATGAACCTCTTGGAAGACAAGGAGCAGGCACTTCAAAATTCCCGGCACAGAAAACAACTGGTGTCCGAGAAAGCTGTGAGTGTTACCAAGGACCTGCTCTAGGTGACGCAGGAGAGAGACTAGCTCCAGGCGAGAGAGAAGGAGTTGTTGGGCGATATCAGGCTCACGGTAGCCTCGGCTGAATTGAAAGACTGAACTCGCGCAGTCAGGATCAGGCGCAACAGCTCGGTCAGAAGAAGTCTGATCTCCTGATGGCCACCGACCGCGTATCTGTCCTGGAGGATGACCTGGTCCAGGCTCGGGCGGATGAGCGGGCCACGTCGGAGAGACTTAGAGAGGTCTTGGCCGAGCAGGCAGAGATGTTTGCCGAGCTGGAATGACTGAGGAGTTCCTACGAGGCTGCTGAGGTCGAGCTCCTTACCCTTCGAGTTGCCAAAGCTTCTAGTTCTAAGGAGACTGAGGCAGGCTTCAAGGCGAAGTTTCTGGAGTCGGATGAGTTCCGTACCATCGTGGCTGACCAGGTAATGAAGCGCTTGCAGCAGGGCTTCTACGGGGCTATCAATCAGCTGAAGAAGGACCAGCTCTTACCCCCACCCCCCGATGTTATCCCGCGATTATAAATGTCAGCCGAGCTAGAGAGGGTCTCTCTTTTGAGGATACGGACTTGTAGGACCCTAGGTTTACCAGGAGGCCAGGCCCTATTGTAACAATTTTGAGTTAGTGTGATTATCTTCACTTTTTCTTGTGCATGTGCCCTTGCTCGATGTGCCTCGTGCCTTTGCTTTACGGGCTTGATGAATTGGCAAGTAGATGTTTGCTTCGAGGTTGATTCTGGGTGTGGGACCTTTGACGATTCTGTAGGTCGAAGCTCCCTGCCTGCATATATGTCCATGGCGGGCCCCCGCCGATATTTCCTTCTGAAGTGTGCGGGTGGCTCCCGAACCGTCGCCTCCGCATTACACGCAATCTTATTGAATGGATTCATAAACAGTCGCGGGGTCCTAGGTGCGGCATAGGCGCGTTGGCCGAAGTGACGTTTTGGCGTCTGTTGCTGTTCTTGTGTCCTCCCTGCATTAACTGCACGGGAGGCAGCCATCAATATAAATAGGGGGGAGAGGGGTGCACCGTCTCCTTCAACCCTTCCGTCTGCTTGCTTCCTTCTTCCTGGCGCGATGTCAGTGCTCTTCTTGCCCCCTGTGGCCACAGTTGTTGATGCCGAAGCTGGGGGAGTGTTCCTGGCCGAAGAGCTTCGAGAAGGGGAAACCTTTGTTTCATCATTTTTTCTGGGGAGCATGGTGGAGATGATGTCCGGGGTCTCGCTGAAGATCCTGGCGGATGTGGGACTCCCAGGTTATCTGAGGAGTTCAGAAAAGATATTACATGGTCCGCCAGGGGGCATGGGAGAGATGACCCATCCTCCTGGTCGGCCCGTGGCGGTGCGCCAGCAAGTGTCATCCTCTTCCGAATCCTCGTTTTCCCCATGTTTTGGGCAGAGGATGGTGTTTATGGGATGCGTCGTCATCAAGGGGGGGGGGGCTACAGCCGCTGACCTTTCTCTTTCTCTTTCTTCTTTTTGTTGATCCCATATCTGAAGAGAAATTGCTGTGGCTGCCCCTCCCCTCCTGTTAAGGCAATTCTTCGTTGCGCCTTTACACGCTCCGGAGAGAAATTACAGTCGCTGCTCCCCCTCTTCTGCCTTTTGAATGTTGTACTCGGCCGCATCTTTGCAGAAAGGGGGTCTTAGAACGGGGTCGAGCTACCCATATGTTACCTCAGGCGTCCTCATCCGTCACTGACTACTCGATGGGGACCCAGAAGGTGGAAAAAGATTCAAGGGCCCTGTCGACGGGTTTCCGTACACTACGTATTTAGAAGGTGGTTCCGAGCCTAGCGACCCTTCAGGAATGGAGCTGTAGAGGAGAAAGGCCAAGTAGAAGAGCACTTTCTCTCATCTAATTGTATCTTGATAATTCTCTGAGATGTTGATCTCCCTGTATTTTTTTATATAAATAAAGCAATATTTTTGTTATCCTCTGTATGTGTATGTCCAGATAATCCTTTTGAACGTTTTGCTTATGTTCCCCTGGTCGAGCAGGCTACTTCTGCAGCGCCTACCTGTCTTGGGCGCTCGGAAGATCATGAGGCATCCTGGATTGGGTCCTTGGTCGGCTGTACCGCGAGGTATTAGGGTTTGGATACTTGATCGGGTGCGTACATCCCAGAGCAAGCCTAAGTACCTCGGGCATCGGCTACATTGTGAGGCATTAGGGTTTTGGATACTTGGTCGGCGCGTATGCCCCAGACCAAGCCTAAGTACTCGGGCATCGGCTGCACCGCGAGATATTTGGGTTTCGGATACTTGGTCGAGCGCGTGCGTCCCAGACCAAGCCTAAGTACCCCGGGCATCGGCTGCGAGGCATTAGGGTTTTGGATACTTGGTCGGGCGCGTACAACCTAGACCAAGCCTAAGTACCCAGGGCATCAGCTGCACCGCGAGGTATTAGGGTTTTGGATACTTGGTCGGGCGCGTACGTCCCAAACCAATCCTAAGTACCTCGGGCATCGGCTGCACCGGGAGGTATTAGGGTTTTGGATACTTGGTCGAGTGCGTGCATCCCAGACCAAGCCTAAGTACCTCGGGCATCGGCTGCACCGTGAGGAATTAGGATTTTGGATACTTGGTCGGGCGCGTACGTCCCAGACCAAGCCTAAGTACCTCGGGCATCGGTGCACCGCGAGGTATTAGGATTTTGGATACTTAGTCGGGCGCGTACGTCCCAGACCAAGCCTAAGTGCCCCGGGTATTGGCTGCATTGCGAGGTATTAGGGTTTTGGATACTTGTCGTGCGCGTACGTCCCAGACCAAGCCTAAGTACCCCGAGCATCGGTTGCACCGCGAGGTATTAGGGTTTTGGATACTTGGTCAGGCGCGTGCGTCCCAGATCAAGCCTAAGTACCTCGGGCATCGGCTGCACCGTGAGGTATTAGGGTTGTGGATACTTGGTCGGGCGCGTACGTCCCAGACCAAGCCTAAGTACCCCGGGCATCTGCTGCACCGCGAGTTATTACGATTTTGGATACTTGGTCGGGCGTGTACATCCAAGACCAAGCCTAAGTACCACGGGCATCGGCTGCACCGCGAGGTATTAGGGTTTTGGATACTTGGTCGGGCGCGTACGTCCCAGACCAAGCCTAAGTACCTCGGGCATCGGTTGCACCGCGAGGTATTAGGGTTTTGGATACTTGTCGGGCGCATACGTCCCAGACCAAGCCTAAGTACCTCGGCATCGGCTGCGTCGCAAGGAATTAGGGTTTTGGATACTTGGTCGGGTGCGTACGTCCCAGACCAAGCCTATGTACCTCGGCATCGGCTGCACCGCGAGGTATTAGGGTTTTGGATACTTGGTCGGGCGCGTACGTCCCAAACCAAGCCTAAGTACCCAGGCATCGGCTGCACCGTGAGGCATTAGGGTTTTGGATACTTGGTCGGCACGTGCGTCCCAAACCAAGCCTAAGTACCTCGGGCATCGGCTGTACCGCGAGACATTAGGGTTTTGGATACTTGGTCGGGCGCGTATGTGCCAGACCAAGCCTAAGTACCCTGGGCATCGGCTGCACCGCGAGGTATTAGGGTTTTGGATATTGCCTGGCCATGCGTCCCAGACCAAGCCTATATCTCTGCATCGGCTGCACCGCGAGGTATTAGGTTTTGGATAGTTGATCGGGCGCGTACGTCCAGACCAAGCCTAAGTACCCCGAGCATCGGCTGCACCGCGATGTATTAGGGTTTTGGATACTTGGTAGGATGCGTACACCCAGACCAAGCATAAGTACCCCGGGCATCGCTGCACCGCGAGGCATTAGGTTTTGGATACTTGGTCGGCGCGTGCCTCCCAGACCAAGCCTAAGTACCCCGGGCTTGGCTGCACCCGAGACATTAGGGTTTTGGATACTTGGTCGGGCGCGTACGTGCCAGACCAAGCCTAAGTACCCAGGCATCGCTGCACCGCGAGGTATTAGGGTTTTGGATATTGGCCGGGCGCATGCGTCCCAGACCAAGCCTAAGTACCTCGGGCATCGGTTGCACCGCGAGGTATTAGGGTTTTGGATAGTTGATCGGGCGCGTACATCCCAAACCAAGCCTAAGTACCCCAATCATCGGCTGCACCGCGAGGTATTAGGGTTTTGGATACTTGGTAGGGTGCGTACATCCCAGACCAAGCCTAAGTACCCCCGCATCGGCTGCACCGCGAGGCATTAGGGTTTTGGATACTTGGTCGGGCGCGTGCGTCCCAGACCAAGCCTAAGTACCCCGGGCATCAGCTGTACCGTGAGGTATTAGGGTTTTGGATACTTGATCGGGCGCGTGCATCCTAGACCAAGCATAAGTACCTCGGGCATTGGCTCCACCGCGAGGTATTAGGGTTTTGGATACTTGGTTGGGCGCGTACGTCCTAGACCAAGCCTAAGTACCCCGGGCATTGGCTGCATCGCGAGGTATTAGGGTTTTGGATACTTGGTCAGGCACGTGCGTCCCAAACTAATCCTAAGTACCCCGGGCATCGGTTGCACCGCGAGGCATTAGGGTTTTGGATACTTGGTCGGGTGCGTACGTCCCAGACCAAGCCTAAATACCCCGGGCTTCGACTGCACCGTGAGGTATTAGGGATTTGGATACTTGCCCGGGCGCGTATGACCCAGACTAAGCCTAAGTACCTCGGGCATCGGCTGTCCCGCGAGGTATTAGGTTTTTAATTTCTCAGTGGTGCGTTGTTATTTTGAGGAAAGCATCTCCCTTTATTATTTGATTTTGCTGCGAGGGCACAGAGATACACAGACAGACACTCTAAATAAAGCTCAAATCTTACCGAGGGCAGAAGGGTCCAAGACCGTTGTCGGGCCAGGACCTCCCGAGTTTTTGTCCTTCTCCCATAGCTAGTCTTCTAGGCCCCTCGGGTCTCTTGAGACTCGGTTCTGACATCTCCGCTATAGCCCCGCCGAGACACTAGCTGGTCTCCTCGGACTTTAACCACCCGGTCGCCTACCGGGAACTTTATCTTCTGGTGGTAAACAGAGACCACCGCCTGGAAAGTGCTGAGCGCCGGGAGGCCCAGGATGGCATTGTAGGAGGAGGGCGCGTCCACGATCAAGAAAGGAGTCCTTCGGATTCTCTCGAGCCTGTCGCTGCCCAACGAGAGTGACAAGGTGATTTGCCCTACCGGCTGTACTCAATACCCTGTGAAACCAAATAGGGGGGGTCGAGACCGGGAGCAGTTCATTCTCGTCTATCTGCATCTGGTCCCAAGCCGCCTTGTACAGGATGTTCACGGAACTCCCCGTATCTACGAAGATGCGCTTCACCTCATAGTTGGCAATACGAGCTACGATCACTAAGGCGTCCTCATGGGGAGCTTCCACTTCTTCAAGGTCGGACGACCCAAAAGATATTGTAGGGCATGACTCCTGGTTTCGGCTCGTCCCAATGGAGTAGTTTTCCAATCCCCGAGTATAAGACTTCCTTGTCCGGTTGGAGTCCCCTCCAGTAGGTCCTCCGGAGATGACTCCCACATGGCCCGAGGGCGGACCACGCATGGTGGCCTTACCCTTCTGGGGGTCTCTTTCTGAGGAGAGAGATCTTCGAGGTGCGGGCCCCCGACTCCTACCTTGCGATCGTGATTGAGACCAATGTCGGGCCTCGTTTTCTCCGGCATGCTGTCGCGCCTTATTCCACTTTCTTCGAGGTTTGGTGTCTGCCTCCTCGCTGAACTTCTTTTTCAAGGCGTGGCACTCCTTAGTGGAATGTGTCGAGCTGCCATGGTAGCTACAATACCTTGGTGATGGTTCCGGTTGCTCGGTGTCTATCATCTCAACCAGCAGGCGCCTATTAGCCCACTGGTCCTTCCTAGGGTGAAGGTCTTTTCCCCGAGTTGGGCCGGAGGCTCCCTCCTGTCTGATCAGGAGCCGCCGGAGGGGGGGGGGCTCCAACTAGATCATTGCGACGGGTGTACTGTACTTCTTCCACATTGACATGCTTGACGAAGCGTCCCAGCAAATCATCAAAACTGGCGGGGGGCTTCTTTACCAAGGATAGGAAGAAGTCTCCTTCAGCGAGCCCTTGGGTGCAGGCACTGACGAGTATCTCTGATGTTGCGCTGGGCACGTCTTGCGCCACCCGGTTAAACCTCTGGATGTACTCCTTGAGTGGTTCCTTAGGCTTTTGTTTGAGGGCGAATAGATTAAGTGTCGTCTTCTGGTATCGACGGCTGCTCGCGAAATGGTGAAGGAAGGCTGTCCTGAACTCCGCAAAGGAGTTGATGGAGCCTTGGGGCAGCCTCTGAAACCACCGCTGAGCTGCTCCGGAAAGAGTGTTTAAGAACACCCGACACTTCACACCGTCTGTATACTGGCACAGGAGTGCATCATTCTCGAATTTGCAGACGTGATCTTCTGGGTCCGGCTTCCCATCATAATCGGGGATCCCCGGGCCACGGAACTGCTTTGGCATGGGGTCCTCGACAATCTCGGATGAGAAAGGCGTAGAGGGAACCTTGTGGGAGGTCTTGGGTTCATCCCTTTTTCCCTGTCCCTCTCCGTGCCTTTGGGCGCTGGAGGCCACCGAGTGGGCCTTCTCAATGTCTCTGGGAGACTCTCTTTGGGGGCCTGGGGCTGCTCCGTCTCGTCGCCCCACCGGGGTGACGGATCTCCGTGAATGCGAGACGGAGACTCTGGGGATCTCCTCCCTCGCCGGATCCCTTTGTTGCGAGGCAGCTTGCTCGACTTGGTGTTGTTCCAACGCCTCTTTAATGGTGTTAGCTACTAGGCGATCGAGTTCCTCTCTTGTAAGGACCAGGGATTGTCCCTCCGGTCCTGTCATCGGTGCTCCTTCAGGTGCTTTTCTAGTTTTCCACAAACGACGCCAAATTTGTTCCGGAAGGAATCGTCGTCGATGGTCGATCACCGAGGTTTTGACCACGTAGAAGTCTCTGTGGAGGGGAGGAACTATTTGCCCTGCGAGATTAACACGAGCGTTAGGGGACACGCCGGAAGTTGTCCGGCGGAGTCCACTCCGACGCTCAAGTCAGGATATGGATGAAGAATGAAGGCAATTGGGAAGGAGAAAAGTACTAAGTAAGGACAATGCGTCCCCCCTTACCGGAGGGGCTGAGATACCTTTTATACCGTTGGAGGTAGACTAGGCATGCTCCCTCGATTTATGCCACGTCTCCGCGATTTGAGCCACGTTGCCCCCCTCTTTCGGTGGCTACTGAATAGCTTTTGAAACGGTCTGCATCGTTATTACGCTTCGACCCGTTGCGATATTTAAGGGTCGCGATGACTCCTTATCACAGGGATGCTTATCCGTAAACAAGGAGGGGGGTCAGTACTGGAGGTCGGTCATCACTGGGGCTCCGCCTCCCGAGGTGATCTCGGGGTCTTTTGGCCCGGGTGTGCGCGAGCGCTATAAATCCCGAGGCCCAGCCCCTCGGGGTGCTCCCGGGGAGTCTTCTAGCTGATCCTCCCAGGCGCGTCCCCTAAAGGGGGTCCCAAGGCTCGGATCATTTCGATCTGATATACCGTGCCACGCAACTTCTTCGGCCCCAGGCTGACCCCGGGCTATTCAACCCTATCAATCCTTATAATATTTTTTTTTTAATTCGTGTGCATCAGCGTGCTATTACTAAGTCTCTTTCTAATAGAGTCAAAAGTTAGCATTAAATTGATTGATATATTGCATGTTACTATAAAGGGAACGGATGTCGCGTCAAAAGCCCGAAATCTTGCGATATCATCTTTGAAATTGAGAGAAGCTTTCGTAAAGTCCAACTATAAATTGATTATATTTTGTATGAGTTAATTTGTATGAGTTTATTTTTTTATTACAATGATACATCTATCTCTAATTCCTCACCAAAAAAAAAATATATNGACTTTGCATCCAAAGACTCTAAGATAGAGTAAGTTTGGAAGCCTATGGTAGTAAAGTTCATAGGGTGTTTTATTTAACCTTTTATTAAGCAGAATCCTATTTTGGATATAGCAAGCTGTGCTAATTGCTTCTGCCCAATAGTGGTTAGGTAGGTCAAGGTGTAGGAGCTCAAGTGTGGTTTGGGTTTGATCAGATTGGATCAATTTGTGACTAGACTTGGTTTGTTTGCCTTGATTACAAGATTCACATATTAGGTTTTCATTTTTGATTTTGAGGATACCTTTGATTAAGCCAAGTTGGGTAATTTTTGAAATAGTTCTTAGATTGGTATGACCTAATCTCCTATGCCAGAGTTTTGATTGTTATAACTGTGTTAACATGCATTTGGGTATAAGGGGAAGATTTATTGTGTATACATTGTTTTTCCTAGTGCCCTTAAGCATGATTTCTGAGTCTTGTGCATTTCTAATCAGGCAATTAGAATTGTTGAAAGTAACTAAATAACCAGAGTCACATAACTGACTTATGCTAAGTAAGTTAAAATTGAAGTTTTCCACCAATAGTACTTTCTTAATAATGAAATTGGATTTAAGTTCAATATTACCTGACCCAATTACCTGAGTGTAGCATTGTTACCAAATGCCACTGAGCCCAGGTTTTTGAACTTGAGTTTGGTGAACTTCAATTTGTCCCCAGTCATATGTCTGGAGCACCCGCTATCTAACATCCATTGGTCCAAATCTTTATGTTCCTACACATAAAGAATTTTTGATGATTTGGATCCAATTTGAGTTAGGGATAGCTTAAATTGAGTTTCACTTCCTAGTCTGTCTCACCCCAGTCTAGGGTTTTCAAACACGTTAACCTTAAGGTTTTGTGAGACAGGTTTGAGGGTAGAAATTAGTTTTGAAAAGGAATTTCAATTTATTTTCGAAAAAGTTCTTTATTTTTGAAAACAGATTTTTAAACAAGTAAGTTTAGAAATTTTGAAAAATAGATTAAGTGATTTTCGAAAAAGAGATAGGTTTGAAAACAGATAAGAATCTATAATTATTTGAACTTTGAGTTAGATTCGAATTTGACAAAAGATAATTTGAATTTGAATTTCAGAAATTGGCTTCCAGGTCTTGGCGAGGCACTAGGCCTTCTTTGGCCGTAGCCTTATGGGATCATCCACCCTTTCCTTGACAAAGCCTTTTAATGAAATTTCATTTTCAAATTAAATTAAGTCATTTTCTGGTCTAACTAGCTTGGCTCTTGGATCGGTAGCTTCGGCTGGTTTCACCAGTCTAAAGAGACCAAGTAGACTTGATCTTATTAGAGTTGGTTTCCCCAACGTACTATCATCTCACCTCCTCCCAATACTATGTTTTCAAGTTTCAAGTAATTTGGTCCTTAAATCTAAGTATTCCTTAAATCTAAGCATGGCAATTTGCAAAAATTAAATAAACAAACAATCAATCAATTAAAAAATTATCTGATTATAAAAATTGTTTTGATTTTGGCTCCCCCTGGACTAAAGCCTCTGTATGGATTAGGCAAGATGTGAATCTTGTCCTTGGGGATCCAAAATTGATTTGAACCAGTTGGTTTAGTCAGGCACAGTTTTGGCACCCATGCCTGAACCCCAGGTCTTGACTGGTTCAGTACAGCAAAGTAAGATCTTTGCCGAGATTTGGTTCTATAGCCAAGTCCGGATCGGTTTAGAACAGACTTCTGTTTTCCCAGAATCAGATCAAGATTCTTGGAACCAGACGTGAATCGTTCTAAAGCTGTTCTTAAGTCCTTAACTTGAGTTTTCAGAGAGGAATTCTCTGATTCAAGTTTTTCAACTTGATTAGGGGTTCCTTCCTGAAGTTTCTCAGTTAAGGATTTAGAATCAGCTCCCTCTTTCAGGAGTTTTACTTCCTGTCGGAGGGACTCGATTCGGAGTTTGGCTTTCGCCAAATCTCGGGATAGATAAGAAATAAGCGAATTCAATTGCAATTTTGAAAAACCCGTTACCCTTATTTCGCCGTCGTCGGAGAATGTCAGCTTGCCGTCGTCCTGGTCTGAGTCTGAGTCAGTCTCGATTTGATCCGAAGCGGTCAGGGCTAGAAGATTGGACTGGGCTGCTTCTTCTTCTTCTTCTGAGGAAGACTCGTCCCAGGTTGCTTGGAGTGCCTTCTTCTTTCTGGTCTTTTTGGACTCCTTTAGACTTGGACATTCAGTCTTGTAGTGGCCCTTCTTCTTGCATTCGTAGCAGGTTACGTTGGACTTGTGTTTGTCAGTTGCTGGTTCAGCTGGTTCATCCTTTCTTCGGTTTGTTCTCCGTGTGTTGGCTTGGTACTTCAACTTTTTGTAGTAGCTTCGAGCTAGCCTGACCAGTTCAGATTGATCTCCTTCTTGATCTTCTGTTTCTGAATCTGAGGTAGATTCAGGTTCAACTTGAGTTTTCTTCTTAGTCATTTTTCCTGTTTTCCCTGCAAAGAAAGCTATACTTTTCTCGGCCAAATTGCAGTTAGTCTGTTCATGCAGCTCAAGTTCAGAAAATAACTCATCTAACTTAATTTTTGAAAGATCCCTAGAGACCTTGTATGCATCTACCATAGATGCCCACAAGGTGGTCCTAGGGAATGCGTTTAGGGCATACCTTATAAGATCACGGTTTTGAACCTGGTGACCTATTGCGTGAAGACCGTTCATCAATTCCTGGATTCTGGCGTGGAGCTGGGCTGCTGTCTCGTTATCTGCCATTTTGATAGTGAAGAGCTTGTTCAGTAGCAGGTCTCGTTTGCTGATCCTCGTATCTGAAGTTCCTTCGTGGAGCTCGATCAGTTTAGCCCATAGCTCCTTGGCACTGTTGAATGGGCCTACGCGGTTCAGCTCCTCTTTTGTCAGTCCGCATTGGAGGGTCTGGGTTGCTTTGGCGTCAGCTTCAATCTTGCGTTTGAGGGCAGTGTCCCACTCTGAGTAGTTTTGCGGTACTCCTTCAGCATTTGTGGGAATCATCAGTCCAGACTGGATGATTATCCACATATCCACCTGAGTTTTCAGGTGGACGTCCATTCGACTTTTCCAGTAAGGAAAGTCTTCTCCACTGAAAAGTGGAGGTCTGGCGGTGCTAAAGCCTTCTTGGATGGCCATTCGTTCTGAAATTGCAAACAAAGGAAACAAAAATATTCCAAGACTTGGTCTTGGATTAGTAGTGCGGGAAGAGTAAATAAAAACAAATTTCAAGGGGTGTTGCACCAACCTTGAAAGTAAAACTCGAACGAAAAATATTTTTAAAAAAATTGAGAGAGAAAACGAAAGAAATCCGAAAAAAAATTTTCAAACTGGTGGTTGCACCAAGTTTGAATTCCCCGCTCTGATACCACTTGTTGGATCGAGAGATGCGAGAGAGGGGGGGGGGGGTGAATGTCGCAAATCGTTCGGATTTAAAAAGAGTAAGTGCGCAGCGGAAATAAGACACAAGAGAAATGCTAACACGGTCGTTTTACTTGGTTCGGAGCCTGTGTCGACTCCTACTCCAAGGCCCACGGTCGTTGACCGTTTTCTGCGGGCAATTCTATACGTTCGAGAAAGTTTACAATCACAAGTATTACAGAATTAGCTTCGTAAACTTAAATGAATATTTCGTTACCGACGTCCGGTGTAGATCGGAGTATTGGAGCAGCAGGACGTCGTCAGAGCTCGAGATGGAAGATTTCTGGAGCGTGTCGTGGAAGCAGAAGAGCGTATGAAAGTCGCAGTGATTGATGCTTGAAGAAGAGGGTCGAGGGTCCTTTATATAGGGCTGGGGGCTCCCGGGATGCTCGGGGCGCCCCCCACGTGGCTTTCGATCCGGCGAGCCCTCTGGTCAAGGCTGATCTCTGCTTCTTCGGGATCACCTTTGACTGGGGCGCCCGATGCGCGCGGGGCGCCCGATGCGCGCGGGGCGCCCGGGTTGACCGGTCAAGGCTTCATCTTCTTCGCGAGGGTGAGCTGCTGCAGCTGCCAGTGGCGTGGCACAGTGGGCGCCCGCGACACGCGGGGCGCCCGACGCGCGCGGGGCGCCCGAAACATCCGGGGCGCCCCCAAATGTGCTGCTGTCGGGGGCGTTTACTTGCTCTGCTGACTTTGGGTTGACTCTGGGGCGCCCGAAACATCCGGGGCGCCCTGCTCAGCTACTGCCTCACTCCTTTGAGGCTCTCTGAGCTGCAGAAACACAGTCCTTCGGTCCTGCATCCAGGGTTAGTCCAAAACAGCAATTAATAAGTTAATTTTACACAGCCTTGGCTGTCTTGGTTCTGACTTTGGGTCTCCAAAATGGAGCCCTAGGTCGAACCGACGCCTAATGTTCCCTCTAGGGGAACGCGTCCTCACCTACTCCTCTCGGGAGAGTTTACCTGATGCCAACCGGATCCTCCAGTTGGACTTTTGCCCAGCAGTCCTTCGCCAGGTCTTGAGTTGCCAAGCTGCCCTTCGCTTGGTGCCTAGCAGCCCTTCGCTAGGTCTTTTCTTCTGGCAGTCCTTCGCCAGAGCCTAGCAGTCCTTTGCTAGGGCTTTTCTTCTGTCTGGCAGTCCTTCGTCAGTGCCTAGCATTCCTTCGCTAGGGCTTTTCCTGTACACTCAAGAAACTTGTTAGACAACAACTAACCCTTAACTTTTGAACCCTTTTGCCAATATCAAAACACAGGTTTGACTTGGGCGCAATTTGCACCAACAAGTACTACCCCACTCTGATAAATTATTATTTTTATTTCAAGGAGTGGCCTCGACTGCGTCAAGATCCCTAAGGTCTTTGCTTCACACAATCAAAATCGAAGATCCGTCTCACCATCGGAAGCGCCGGCAATTATAGCCCCGGGGCACAAGTAAGACTCCAAGGAGAAATGGAGAACGCGCATTCTGTCGCCTTCAGCGTTTTACGACATGAAGATGGGCAGGGGAAGAACGAGCCTATCAATGTTCTCCTGAAGTCCTCGTCTACGCCTTTCACCGAAGACATCATAACGGATCTCATGCCCAAGCAGTTTCGTAGTCCAAAAATTACTGATTATGATGAGAAAACGGATCCAGAAGACCACATCTATAAGTTTGAAATCACGACCCTGTTACACCAATACACCGATGGTGATACTAAACGTGTTTGCCTTGAAGCAGAAAAGTAAGGAGCCTTTGAAGGATTACATCCAATGGTTCAACCGGGAGGCATAGAATGTGCCAAGTGTCACATCAGAGATCCTCATCAGCGCTTTCACGCAAGGACTCTCTGAAGGAGATTTCTTTCGATTGCTGGTGAAGAAACCAACGACCAGCTTCGATGATTTATTAGGACAGTCGGTCAAGCATGTTAATATGGAGGAGGTGCAGTACGCCCGGCGAAAAGATTCTGTCGAAGTACCTGTCCAAATCTTGGTACGATCTGAGAGAAGGGAACCACCCGCTCCTGCCCGAGCAAAGGACCCTCGTTCCGGGAAGGATTACTGGAACGACAAGAAGAAGTTGGTGGAGACAGTAGACACCAAAAAACTTGAGCCGTCGAAGAAGTACTACGACTTTCATGACAGTACTATCCACTCCACGAGTGGTATACTCTAAGGATGAAGAGATCTAAGGATGCGGACGCTAAGCTACACAAAAGTAGAACAATACAAGATATCGACGAAGGTCTCATCGCTGAAGCCCTTCTCCTCATCGGTGACAACTAGGGGAGGAAAGATCCAGGCGCCGATCCTAGTCGCCCTCGAAAGGAAGAAGCCGGGAGATAGTGCCCTACCAGTCTGTCTCCTTGGAAAGAGATCCAAAGAAAGGCAAGGCTTCAGCTCGGGGACCCCATCTCGGGCCATGTGGGAGTGATCTCGGGAGGACCGACCGGAGGAGATTCACATCGAGCATGGAAAGCCCAAACCCAGAGGTTGGAAAATTATGCCATCGTGACGGATAAGGAGAAGCACCAGTGCCCTGCCATCTCCTTCCAACCTAATGATCTGGAGGATGTTGAAGCCCCTCATGAAGATGCCCTGGTAATTCTCGCCCATATAGTCAATTATGAAGTTAAAACGCATTTTCGTAGATACAAGTAGCTCTGTTAATATCTTGTACAAGGCGGTGTTGGACCAAATACAGGTCGACGAAGATGAATTACACCTCGTCTCCGCCCCACTCTTCGGCTTCACCGGTTATCGAGTACAGCTGATGGGACAGATCTCATTGTCCTTGTCGCTGGGGGATGCCACCTTACAGAGAACAAGGAGAAATCCTTTCATGATTATGGATACCTCATCGTCGTACAACACCATTCTGGGAAGACCAGCGCTCAACTTATTCCAGGCGGTAGTCTCAGTTTATCACCAGTAGATCAAATTCCCAGTGGGAGAGCAGGTGGCCGAAGTTAAAGGAGACCAATTATCCTCCCGACGATGCTACAGTGGAGAAGTTAGGACAGAATCTCGCAAGAACCTGAGAACCTAGGAAACTTTGCAAATTGACCTGGCCAATCTCCGAGTAGAGGAAGGAGCCAAAGAGGAGCGCAGGGAGGTAGAGAGCGAGGAAGTATAGATTTATCCCCGACAGGCTAGAGGAATCACAAGAATCGTAGCAGATCTTAGGCCAGAACTCAAAAGTCGACTGATCAGCTGCTTAGTGGATCATCAAGATGTGTTCTCATGGGCCACCGAAGAAATCAAGGGAGTTCCTCCCGCTTTGGCCACGTATCGATTATATATCACTCCAGGAGACCGACCGGTAAAACAGAGATGAAGACACTTTGCCCGAGAGCATGACTAGATAATCAGGGAGGAAGTCGCGAGGTTGTTGAAGGTCGGGCACATTAGAGAAGTCCAATTCCCGACATGGCTGACGAATGTTGTATTAGTCCCTAAGCTCGGGGGTAAATGACGGGTCTATATCGACTTTCGTGACTTAATGACTGTTACCCTTTGCCTCGCATTGATCAGCTGGTAGATTTGACTTCTGGTTGTGAATTTATTTCGATGTTGGATGCATATCAGGGATACCACCAAGTTCCTCTTGCTCGAGAGGATCAAGAGAAGGTCAGCTTCGTAACGACGGATGCCACTTACTGTTACAATATCATGCCATTCGAGTTGTGTAAGGCAGGAGAAACCTATCAGCAGATGATGGATAAGGTGTTCCGACACCAGATTGGAAGGAATATTAAAGTTTATGTGGATGACATCTTGGTCAAGACGGAGAGGGGGAAGGACATGATTTTCGATTTGGAGGAGACATTCTCTACCTTAAGGACTAATAGACTGAAACTGAACCCCACTAAATATTTATTTGGAGTGAAAATTGGGTGGTTCCTCGGGTACATAGTAACGGAGAAAGGAATTGAGGCTAATTCTGAGAAAGTAAAGCAATCCTCAACGTGTCATCTTCCCGTAATTTCAAAGACGTGCAACGGCTTATTGGAAGGATTACATCCCTATCCTGTTTATATCCCGATCTACTGACAGAACTTTGCCCTTCTTCACAATTTTAAGGAAAGTAGTCAAATTCGAATGGGATGACTAATGCGACAAGACTTTTACAGAGCTAAAAATGTACCTATCTGGACTCCCCATACTATACAAACTGCTGGGACGAGAGACACTTTTTGTCTACTTATTTGCAGCTGAATAGGCTATAGGCTCTACGCTTATTCGTGAAGAAAACAACACTCAGTATCCTATCTATTTCTTTAGGCACCTCCTTAAAGAAGCAGAAACTCAGTATACTACTCTGGAGAAACTGGCATACGCCTTAGTATTGACGGCACGAAGGCTGATATTTCTTGGTGCATCTCATCGTGGTATTCACTAACAACCCACTCGGGCACAACCTCACAAATCCGGAGGCCTCGGGATGATTAATCAAGTGGACGACAAAGTTGAGCGAGTACGGAATTGAATATCATCCCCGAGCGGCTATTAAGGCTCAAGCCCTAGTCGACTTTATGCTCAAGGCCGCTCCAGGACTTAAAAGTGGAGAAGTATGGAAGATTTATATTGATGGCTCATCCAATCACAAGCACAACGGGGTTTGGGTTATGATAATTTCTCCTAGGGGAGATGCACTACAACTATCCATCCGACTCAACTTCCGAGCCATCAATAATGAAGCCGAGTATGAGGCAATACTAGCTGGGCTTTATGCAGCCAAGCAGGTAGGGGCTACTCGAGTTATATTACATTCAGACTCTCAGCTCGTGGCTCAACAATTAAAAGGAGAGCTTGAAGTTCGAAATGTCCGCCTGCAAAGGTATGTGACTGTATATGAGTAACTGAAATATTCTTTTACTGAAGTCACTCTGTAGAAGATAGCTCGAGCGGATAATGTCAAGACAGACGAGCTAGCCAAATTTGCGAGCTCCCTTACACTATGGACGTTGGAAGAGCCTAGTGCTCTAGAAGAAGTCGTAGCCCAGATCGAAAAAGTTGCTGATACTGTATCACCTGACTGGAGAGAACCTTATGTGAAATTCTTACGCACTGGAACAGTATTGGCGCGTGATAAGGAAGTTTGACTTTTTCTTCGTAGGGCTTCCAAATTCACGCTGGTTTGAGAACATCTGTATAAAAGAGCATTTGCCCGACCCATGCTTAAGTGTGTTGGTCCAAGTGATGCTGAGTACATTATGCGGGAGGTTCATGAAGGCATATGTGAAAGTCATATCGGGGGAAGGTCCATGACCAGAAAGATTATTCTGCCGGATACTTTTGGCCCACGTTACAAGCGAACGCTACCAAATTTGTTGCTGGGTGCGAAGCCTGTCAAATTATAGCCCAACTGAACTAATGCAAGCCTCTACTATATCGTGCCCCTTCGATCAGTGAGG
Organism: Boesenbergia rotunda; assembly: GCA_024364735.1. NCBI lineage: Eukaryota > Viridiplantae > Streptophyta > Magnoliopsida > Zingiberales > Zingiberaceae > Boesenbergia > Boesenbergia rotunda. Next base: position 153,189 of record JAGFNQ010003989.1, on the reverse strand, counting down.
AATGGACATCATGGGTCCTTTCTCGATCAGACCTCAGTAGAAAAAGCTTCTATTGGTACTAGTGAACTACTTCTCCAAATGGGTTGAGGCTGAGCCGCTCACCCAGATCACGGAAGCCGCCGTGATGAAGATCCTGTGGAAGGACATAGTTTACAGGTTTGACATTCCTCATAAATTGGTATCTTTGCAGGGTGCAAACTTAGAGAGTGGTGTGAAGGGCTAGGTATTCGACAGGCCTTCACCTCAGTCACTTATCCTCAAGGTAACGACCAGGTGGAAGTGGTCAACCAGGAAATCATTAGGGGGCTCAAGATAAATTGCTGGATCATGTCGGAGGTAGTTGGGTCGAAGAACTCCCGAGTGTCTTATGGTCATAGCATACCACTCCCAAGGAAGGGACCGGACAGACTCCCATCAATTTGGTCTATGGTGTAGGAGTAGTAATTCCTGTGGAAGTAGATGATGAGTCAACCCAACGACAACACTACAACAAGGAAAATAATGATCAGGAACGACTAATCGATCTAGACTAGGTGACGGAGGTGCGAGACAAAGCAGCTGCTCGACTAGCTGCGTACTGCCAATGTATGCAACAAGTGTACAATCGCCAAGTGATCACCCGGACTTTTTCAGGTCGGGGATTAGGTCTAGAAAAGAACCAAACCAGTCAGCGACGCTGGAAAGCTCGAGCCTCAATGGAGTGGACCTTACATCATCGTCAAAAAACTTACAGGAGGTAGCTATTATTTACAAGATGCCGAAGGCAAAAGGTTAGAGAGACCGTGGAATGCAAGTCACCTCCAGCCATATCGCACCCGGTGAGCCGGGTGAGTAGCACATGTATTTGTAAACCTATTTGTATTTCCTTGAAGCTTGAGCAATTAAAGAAGTAGAAGAAATATCTCGCCAAGACCCTAAACCAAATGGAAGAGCCGATGCTCCTACCATCTTGTGGTGCCGGGGATGCTCAAAATGTGTAGACCTAGCCGATGTGCCGAGGATGCTCGATCGGGAGTAGCCCAAGCTTCTACCATCTTGTGGTGTCGAGGATGCCCAAGATGTGTAGACATGGCGGAGGCGTCGATGATGCTCGGCCGAGAGCAGCCCAAGTTCCTATCATCTTGTGGTGCCAAGAATACCCAAGATGTGTAGACCTGGCCGAGGCGTCGAGGAATACTATTATTCGCATGCCACGATGGTGTGGACGTATACTAATTCCTTCATTCGCAAGAGGAGGTTTTACCCATTAATCTTACTATCTTGTTAACCTAACTTTTTGACAAGTAAGATCAACAGTTGGTCTACTTCGGCTCTGCAAAATAATAGCAGTGACCCCGATGGGGAGGATATTATTATGCGCATCTAAGTGTGCACCATTACATGACACTAAGAAAATTATTTCCGATTATGTGCCTTCCGATGGGGAAGTGTTAGTGATATGAGAGAAGTGTCCTAAGGCAATCGCCTTATGATTGTAATCATTTATTCTAATAAATGAATATTCACTATTTGAGTATACATGTTTATGTATTTAATTGAGATCTTAAACTCATTTACTGAATGTCCGCAATACAATTCACAGCATGAAAGAATTTGTGATGAATTCACAACTAGTGATTATCTCTACATGTGTAATTGTGAAGTATTGAAATTGTCCCTAGTCGATGAATTGATAAATACGGACACTATCAATTCTGTTGAGACTAGCATGGGTTATTCTCTAATCAGCTGATTCTCACTGAATGGTGATATTGAGATGTCCGGAGATAAATATGAATGCTAGTTAAGGGAACTAGTTCATTGGAGTGACTGGCTGTAAAACTTCATATGGTAGTCTACATATAGATATGTCAGTGAAGTTCTTACTGTAGCATAAGTGCGATGTTCCTTTGACTTGCGGTGTTCAAGTCATCTTGGTCATGGAGACTTATACTTTGACATCTTAAGCAAGCATCTCCAAGGAGGTGTGGATCCAGGATGATTGGGTATAAGCCGAAGTGCCCGAAGATGTTTGAACAGCCTACAAAGGATTCACCACTCCTTGCGAGGAGATGTATACCCGAGGCCTATCGTCAGATTGTTACTCGAAGCCTCTGGCCAGAGCATGACATGTTCAGAGTATGAATATCTTAAATACATGAGAGTAATTAGAATTCGTAGGACGAGAAAACGTTACTTGGACTAGGTGTGATGTAGTCAGCCTAGTGGGGACTGACACACATAGACCATGTCCTGAACCAAGTGGGTATAAGATGGTGAAGGGAATGGGGCATGATTCATTATAGCTGCTGAAGGGTTTTAGAATTGTTTCTGAGGTCAACCGTTGATCTTTCGATTAATTGGGGATCATGATGTACTACTAGGTGCCACTCATGATCGTTCTATAATTAATTGATTAATTATAGACGACCAACATAAATCGAAAGCCTATTTAGTCACACGCACTACGAGTAATCCGAGAGATTTAGAACGAGTTAAAAATTGGATTTTCCAATCAAGAGAGATTAAGTTTGGTTGAGCCAAACGATAAGTCGAATCTGAATTTTTTCAGAGACGCATCGGAAGCGTAAAATTGCTAAGTCTTTTGAAGACTTAATAGATGAATTAAATAAGTTTAATTCATTGGGGCTTGGCTTGGATGGGCAAGTCAAAGAGGGCCTCCATCCTCTTTGCTTGGCCGGCCACAACAAAGGGAGAGAACCAAGTTTTTGGTTCAATTTATAAAATATACCAAGTGTGGTTTGTTTTATAAAATAATGGATGATATAAATTTTTATATAATAAACCAAGGTTTGGTTTATTTTTCATGGAAATTAAAATGAACCATGGATTGATTTATTTTATAAAATCAATTATGGATTGATTTACCATGATAAGGAAATTTATTCCACAGGAGAGAAGAGACTTGATTGATTTTTATCATGAATTAAAATATGATTTTAACCATGATATAAAATCAAACTTGGCATGATGGAATAAGTTATTCCATATTTGAGAGGCTTGATGGTTGAGAGGCCACTATATAAAGGACCCAAGGTAAGACTTGGAAAATAATCAAAAAAAAAAAAGATGAAGGCATAGGCTCTCTCCCTCTCTTTCTCTCCTTCTCTTCTCCCCTTCTTGCCGTGCGCCAACCAGCCCCAAGAAGGAGCACCAGCCGGCCGCCCCTGCCCTTTCCCTGCCGACAACCACCTGCTGCCGGAGAAGGAAGCTCCGGCCATCTCTTGGCCGGAAGAAGGTGCTGTCGGAATTAGAGTTTGTCGCAAGGATCTTTTTGCTGCAAGCCTATTCTTTTGCTTCGCCAGAATTTTGATTTCGGCCATCCTTTTGTGGTTAGTCTTTCGACTTCTCTCTTATTTTTCTTGTCGCGTTCTCGGAGAATCTAGTAGTTCTCGAGAACACGAAACTCGTGGCTTTGCGAAGTCATCCCGAAGATACTCAGCGTGGACGCGAATAGAGGCGGAGCTTCCAAGGGACGCTTACGGTTGGATCTCGTCCCTTCCTTCGAGTTACGCGAGGTAATATATAAATTTGTTTACATTTCTGTAAAATTTCAAATATATAATCATGTATACATAAGATAAAATTGCATGCTTAGATGTGTAGTTAAATGATTTAGAGAAATTATTTATGCTAAACCTTCCGCTGCACGTAATTAATTTTGAAATTACAAATCCGCATCCATGTCAACATGCACCCGGACCCAACAGGAAGTACACACGCTCTTTAATAATTTTCTATAGTTTTTTTCGACCCAGTGATCCGCAGAACAAGTCCATCCGATGGGGAGGAAGGCACTCAGCCGACACGCAGACTTGTTTGCATCACTTGTCGAATTGTAATGGAAGTCGTGGGACCCTTAGGGCCCCTCTCCCACTTAGTAATTTATCTCGAGGAATTTTACTAGCACAACCACACAACCAAGCACATTACCAATAATATGAAAAATAAAGAAAAACCTATAATTTCCAACTTTCAAGGCCCGTGGTCTCCAATGCGCATCCAGTCGTGTCGTCACATCGTCTGCTCCTCCCTTCCTTTTGCGCAAGCTACCTTAAGGGATCTCTGAGCCGAAATGACTAGCTAATTATTTTTACATCATCGATCCTATACTCCACGAAGGAGTGTACATGAAAACTAGATCGAACGTAAAATAAAAAACTCGGCTAAACATGTGCCGTATTTAATTACAAAAATTAAATACCTAGCCTCGTCAACCCCGAGGATTAATTAATTACAAAAATTTTGCATAACCATCACACACATCAATTATTTTGGCCATGAAGTTGGAATCCCGTGCTTGCAACACAAAGTTAGCCTACGCACATCCACACATCATCCAACAAAATAAAATGTACGAAAAAATGCAAAAATTAACCAATCTTAAACACACAAAGCCAAAAACCTCAACTCTGATACCAATTGTTGTGTATGGCTTGGCGGGTTTCCTTAACGAATACTCGGTCGATCCAAGAGACCTCTCCATGTCTACGGATTAAAAATTTAATCCGAATGGAGACCCATCTCCCATCGACCATCTTGTGTCGTATCGAACGATCCAAATCACAACTTGGCCAATTACAAAAATCAGCCTTGTGATTTACTCGACCGTTCGACCACGGAAAAGGCGACGAGTTGATCGCCGCCTTTTGTGTTTATGGTCGGGGTCCAATTAGTTAATTATTAACTATGATAACTAATCAAAATAATTAACTTTCACACATGAAATGACGAGGTTAGTAAACATAGCACAATATTGACATAAGGATAATGAATGGAGCTTGGAAAGGGTTATACTTTTCCGATCACCTCGTGGTCTTCTACCTTATGTCCCCCCCTTCGCGGACATCATGTGGGCGATGATCTACCGCGAACCGAGATCATCGAGCCTATCCAAACGAGCTCTTCCCCTGGCTTGGTCAAAATCTAAAACCCTAGCCACTAGGGTTTTTGCGCCGCAAGCCCCACCTCCTCTCCCTTAGCGCCGCCGATCGCCGGAGCCGCCCAAAAGCCCTCCGGACCAACTGCGCACCTTGAGAGGAAGGAGAAGTAGATGATGGAGAAGAAGGGGATCCTTCTCCCTTACCCAAAGCTGTCTGAAACCCCTCCTCACCTTCAACCTAGCGCCGCCGCCGCAAGCCTCCTTACGCCACTCTCCGCCGGTCGCCGGCCCTTCTCCCTTCACCGCCGAGCACCACAAAAGGAAGAAGACCCTTCTTCCTTGTCTATGTTGGCCTTGGACAGGAGATGGTGAAGAAGAGAAGAAGAAAAGAGGGAAGGAGCTCCCTCTTGTTCCCTTGCGCCGGCCTTGACCTAGGAGAGAGAAGGAGGGAAGGAGAGAAAAGGGAGAGGCCTTGGGTGTGTTCTCTTGGATCAAGCCTTGGTTTCATGATCTCCTTGGATATATATAGGGCTAAGGTAGGGACCAAGAGGAGGAGTTGGATCTTGGCCTACCAATGGATCTAAACCCGATCCATTAATTAAGATCCATTCCACTAAAAGATCTTAATTGAACTTCCTCACCAACCCCCATATTTTCATATGGGCTTCACATATTACGAGTCATCCATCCCCCATGTTTAAGATCTTGAATGCCCGTTAATTAATTTAAATTACTAACAATTCAAATTAATTAACTTCTGGATCCTTGACTAGTACCACTCAACCTTATCATCGTGCCAGATCAAATCCACCTGTAGGGTTTAGCACGATGAACCTTTTGAGCTCATCAAGGGGCCATCATCATCCTGATTAACCAGGACACAGATTCCATCAATAATCAATAGCACATCATATTATTAATATTATCTCCCAACTTACCGGGCCTATCGATCTAACAGAATAGATCTCGCCCATTGGTAAATCAAAGAAATAATAATTAATAATATATGCCTGTTATTATTTCGGGATTAAGGGATCGTACTCCATAATATAGACTTGAGGTCCTATCCAATTATCGAGTCAGTACAAATTGGATAACCTCAGGTTTTGATCCTACTCAATGTACTCAAAGCACACTAGTGTAACTCTATGGTCAAGGCCAACCACACCTAATTACACTACAACCATTCTGATGGGTTGTCCAATTCTATCTCGGTTGTGAGCCTCTTATTTATACTAAGCAAGAAACTGATAACATGATCTTCCGTGTGACACCACACACCATGTTATCTACAACACAAAGTAATTGGACTTCGTGTATGTACTAATGTAAACAAGCACCTAGTGTAGTTGTGATTCTCTTTTCATAACTAAGATGTTCATATAAAGAAATTCATGTCTTTCGGTATACACATCTTACAATCTCCCACTTATACTTAAAGACATTGCTGCTCTCTCACTACCATACATCTGACTCCCATATCCTCATGTCTATCAAAAGCTCTTGCTGGAAGAGTTTTAGTGATCCAGTCATATGAGGGGGCGCTTGGTATATATTCAACAATGGGAATGGTAATGAGTTTTGATTGAGAGGTATATGAGTTTAGTGATAATCTAGTGGGGTTGGTTATAAAATTAAGGGTATCATATTCATATTTTGATTCCGATTCTCGTATACCAAACATCATAAACCTTCTAAACCCGTTTACCAAGTACCCCTGACATTTATTCCTTTCCACTCCGGTATCAACTGGGCCACTTTGTCCGTAATGTATCGAAATTGCCGCTTCAAGGTATTGGTATTTAAGGGATGATTGAATGTGCCATTCAATTAAATATGTAAATGAAATGTCCAGCGAGAAGCATATTTTTCGAAGATTTTTTTTAATGATAATTCATGTATTCATTTCTTCAAATCCATTAATTATGAAAGTGATTAATTTGATAAATTTTCATGAGCCATTAGAATAAATTAGAAAGTACTCATATAAATCCATCTAAGTGGTCAGCATTTTTAGAATCATCATCCCACTGAAAAAATCACTTAGTGATAGAATTTAAAATTTTAAAATTTTAAAATTCACAATAATAAAATTTTATTATTATTATTATTATTATTATTATTATTTGTTATTAGCAAGTTTCTAATGGTATCACGGGATAGATTGATGGTTAATGTATTTGTGTTTGAGTATTGTCATATTGAGGTCTCAGGGTCAAAACTTGACAAAGTTAGTGTATTCATTCTCTTCATATGCTAGCATCTTTTGTGATTTACGTCCTTCGTATTGATCCTGAAATGGATTGACAGAATGTTGGGAAGAGCTTTTTTTTTTGTCATCTTGAGGCTAAAAGAGTATATTTGAAGGTCATAAAGAGCTAAAATTTATTTTATTTTTAAATATCAAATTATAAAAAGATTTGCATACTCATGAAAATATATGCGCCCTGATTCATCTTGTATTTTGTTCATCTATCGCGAGTTATACACTGTAATTCATGTAGATTTTTTTTGTTGGTAGAATCGATGAGGCACGTCTACCGTTACTACCCATTTACTACAACTTGAGGCAGCAACCTTCTTTAAAAATGCGGTTTTTTATCAAAGGACGTATCCAAAAATTGGTAATTACCAAAAGAAGTATCATGCTTTCTTTTTTACCAAAGGGCGTATCCCAGATAGTGAACTTTCTATTATACCCCTCCCGCCAAGTGATGACTTTCTCAATTCACATTTTCGAAACTTCCGAACCACTTTATCAGTAAAATATTATTTTGTGGTTCGGATGGCCATGGGTTGGATTTTTTTCAACCTATATATATATTTATACCTTGCACAAGTCGATTCATCATGAAGGTACATATATATTTCTACCTTGCACAATTCGATTCATCACCAAGGCACCTGAGGCAGATAGGCGTTGAAGGAGAAAAAGCAAGCAACAGTTTGGTAACAAATAGAAATAGTAATGTACATATGATTGTCATCTTTGATATGGTATCAGACCCAGTTTTATACATGATAAACTCTTTTTACTATTTTTATGTTTGGAGAAGGACTCTAAGGGTGTCATGCAATACATAATTAGGGTTCTCTAAAATTTTTTAAACTTAGGATAAATTAATGCTTGAATTTAAATGATAGGAGGACCTGAAATAAAAGAACTTCAGACTCAAGGAGGTCCTGAATAAAATGATTTCAGACCCTCTGAGGGTCTGAAATTAAAGGATTTCAGGCCCCGGGAGTGAATGAAATCAAAAGATTTTAGGGCCCCCAAGGCCTGAAATCTTATGAATTCAGGCCCTCCTAGGGCCTGAAATCAAAATATTTCAGGCCCTCGTAGGGCCTACATTCCTTTTATTTCAGACCTCCAGGCCCTCTTAGGGCCTTGATTATGATTTTCAAAGTTTGCTAAATGTAATTGTAATTTAATTTTCAGGGATGATAATTTTGTTGACGAAATTCTCTCTGAGATATGGAATACTCTTGATGATAATGCTGTCATGGGGAATGAAGCAGAAATAGCCAGTAATAATATTCCATTATCTTCCTAGTATGGTGATAATAGAATTACAAGGAATTTGACATTTGATCTAAATGAAGAAGCAACTAATCTAGAAGATGAGAGTCTGAATTCTTCTACAAGAATTGTTGAATTCTTTGAGCCAACCTGGAGTGGGAGGAAGAAATTGAAATTCGAAATGTAGATGCATTTCAACCCAGTACAAGTGTACTAGAATTCCAAGCTGATGATATGCAGATTGAGCAATACGAATTCCCCCCAGATCAGTACAGTGACTTAGAGGAGGAGTTTCCATTAGCTGAAAATCCTTATATTTGGAATTCTCGATTGTTTGTAGGACAATTGGAGAGGTAGAGGCAAGAGATGAGCATGAATTTTTTGTGGGACAGATATTTTCATCTAGAGAAGAATTCAAGAATATACTTGTCAAACATGTCATGGTTAAGCATATGAGATATAACCCAGTTGACACTAGAAAAAATAGAGTTAAAGCAGTGTGCTTCAACTAACCATGTACATGGAGAGTAGTAGCAAGGGGGGAAGTAGAGTTTACTGTTACAAAATATGTAAAGGAACACTAATGTGGAACTGTTAGGGAAAGTGCTGATCATTATGCATGCTCTTCATTATTTGTTGCTTCTTTTGTTGAAGAGCAATTTCTTCAAATGAAAAATACAAACCAAGTATGATTATACACTACTAGAATTTTTGCATTCAACAACACATAATCGACAACGGTTTTTTGATAAAGTGTTGTCTTATGTCAATTTAACAACAGTTTTAGTATTAACCGTTGTTGTTGTTGGTCTGTATACGTAAAAAGACAACAGTGATAACAAAATGTTGTCGTATGTATACTCAACGACAACAGTTATAAAATAACTGTTGTCTATATGCGGGATTTACAACAACTGATGTGATAAACTGTTGTCTATAGGCGGGATTACAGCGCCAATATTTCGTATCCTTGCCTCACTTGCTCTCCTTCCGATCCCTCTGAAATATTACAGCGCCAATATTTCGTTCGCCGCCCGCGCAAACCCTAAATCGCATCGCATGATCCTTAATGCGTCGTCCCTCCTTTTCACCTCCACCCTCACGCGTACCCTAGCTAATCTTTCTTTTTCCCTCGCGCTCCCTGCTCGATCGCCCCTCCACCTACGCGAGTGCCTTCAACGAGCGCACCTCCACCAGCGAGAGCGTGGCCTCACCATCAACGCCGACATGGTCATCGTGCAGGACGCCATAAGCGAGAAGGTCCGCCATGGTTGTATTGACCCCGCTCGCCATCCAAGCTTGGTCGGTGGACTAATTGTGCCCTAATTTGCTTCCAGTTTGGGAACTTCATCCACTACATGGCGACCTTCGTGTCCGGCTTTGTGATAGGGTTCACAGCCGTGTGGCAGCTCGCGCTCATCACGCTTGCCGTCGTTCCACTCATCGCCGTCATCGGCGGGATACATACTGCCGCACTAACCATGCTGTCGTCTAAGAGCTAGGACGCCCTCTCCCAGGCCAACAACATCACGGAGCAGGCGCTTGCCCAGGTAAGGACCGTGCAATCCTTCGTCGGTGAGTCGAGAGTCCTCCAAGCCTACTCTGCCGCGCTCGGAGTAGCTCAGAAGATTGGCTACTGGAGCGGATTCTCCAAAGGCCTTGGCTTGGGCGTGACATACTTCACAGTCTTCTGCTGCTACGCCTTGCTTCTATGGTACGGAGGGTTTCTCGTGCGCCACCATCACACCAATGGAGGACTAGCCATCTCCACTATGTTCGCCGTCATGATCGGAGGAATGTACGACGAATACCCCATTAAATCAAACCAAACCCAGAGGTCTTTTTTATACTGAATTCTGATGTTTTGCAGAGCTCTTGGGCAATCAGCTCCGAGCGTTGTGGCATTTGCGAAAGCAAGGGTGGTAGCAGCAAAGATTTACCAAACGATTGAGCAAAGGCCAAACATCGACAGGAAGAACGACTCCGGGATCGAGTTGGGCACCATTACAAGACTGATGGAGTTGAAGAACGTGGACTTTTCTTACCCATCAAGGCCCGATGTCCTTGTACTCCAGGATTTCTCGCTCACTGTTGCTGCAGGGAAGTGCATTGCATTAGTTGGAAGCAGCGGCTCTGGGAAGAGCACCGTGGTTTTGCTCATTGAAAGATTCTACGATCCCACTTCAGGTAATTAGCCTGAAATATAGAAGAAGCACAACCTTCAGCTGTGGTGTAAACTAAGAACAATTAGTTTGATTCAATTGTAGAGGCTCTAACTATCCCTTTTGCTTGTTTATCTTCCAGGACAAATTCTACTTGATGGACAAGACATCAAATCTCTGAAGCTAAGGTGGCTCAGGCAACAAATTGGGCTTGTGAGCCAAGAGCCTGCTCTCTTTGCAGCCACCATCAAGGAGAATCTTCTCCTTGACAGGGAAGGTGCCACACAAGTAGAAGTAGAAGAAGCTGCCAGAGTTGCAAATACTCACTCTTTCACTGTGAAGCTACCAGATGGCTATGCAAAACCGTGATATTCTTATTAGACTGGAGGTAGACACTGAACAAGCTGGTTTTCTATAAGATGGTTTCTATATTTAAAAAAAATCCTACAGCTGCAGGTTCATCTTATAAATCCTTGAATTCTTCGCCAATGGATAACTGTCTTTCTATTGGATTCTGCACAATTCTTGAAGCTTTGGTCTATATAATATAGTATAGGAACATTCTACTCGACATAACACAATCTAATTTGAAATGAGGGTTTTATATATACCCAATTTTAGTGGCTATTGTTTTCATATTTTATCTAGTTTAACAACCTTAGTTAAGATATGTTGTATATTATTTTTAATTTATAAATTTTAACTTGTTATTGGTCTATTCCTGTATAATGAATTATTGAATTGAAATGCCTTCTTGTTAGATCTTAAAAGGTTAGTATTTTGTTAATCATGCCATATTTTTGCAAACTGGATCATAATCATATTTTGGTGGCTAGGAACTTGAAGTTATTGTAAAGTGCACACATTTTTGTGAGAAACTTTACGGTATGTATTTTCATTAGTCTTCAGTGTTCCGTAATTATTATTAAACTGCCAACTCATGCAATTGATACAACACCTCATTCTCTACTTATATATAATGCTGAATGACTTAGTTCACATCTACTTGCATGATTTTGTCTACGAATTTCTAGGCTGAGGTGGCAAAAGTTGTTGAGTATCAAACTAGCTTACAACGACAGCTTGAATTAATTGAAACACATCAGCAGGAGGTTTGTTGCAACTGACTCTCGCATTTTACTAATAGAATTACTTTTTACCTTTGCTTCCAAATCCCATTTGTGGGAATGCTCTTATGTTTCTTGATTCACTTGGCTCATACATATTTAATTTTTAGTGAACTGTAGTTGTAGTTGTGCATTTGCTAGTTCATGATAGCCTTATAATATTAGCATTTAAAAATCTATCCTTGTGAGACTTGGTTCTTGGCCAAATTGGTAAGGATTTTATATGATATCTAAACTAGTCTGTTGTACAATGATTTGTTTTTCATCTTAAATATATACTGTGTAAAGACATACAAATAGATACAAGTCTAGATTGTGTATAATGCTAATGAACCAAGACAATACTCAATCCCAGGTCTAGACTGTGTTTGAGAAGTATACCTATATATCATTTGCTGCAAGCTGAATCATCTGCTAATGTCAGGTATGAGCAAGCAGAGTTTATTGAAAGAGAAATGCAAAATATGACTGAACAAGTGAAGTCAATAATTCAAATAGTGAATGCTTCTCAGGTATAATCCTGCAAGTGTGTGTGTCTAATTGAAATCTTGAAATTGTGAACGCTCATTTTATATACACTTGTTTAGGGAGGTGGCCTGGATATGATTGATATCATGAATCCACTTGATGTTGTTGTGCGAATACTTGACAATCATTCTAATGTGGATAGATGAAAAGGTAAGGGTGGAATACTTTTCTGTCAACTGTTTAGGCTTGCCTAAAGATATAATGTTTCAAATTTCAACTTGTCTTTGGAACTCAAGACAAGGGCAATTGTCAATGTGACCTACCTCATTCAGCACTTAGTATGTTTCTTTCTTTAAAAAAAACTACCTTTAAAAGGTGATCCTAATCATGGATCATCAAATTTTGTTCTTTCCTTATATCCCATTTTACCATTATTATTAGTATCTCACAGCTCAGTCTGTTGTCATGAATACTATTGATTAAATTCACAAGTTGGATTTTATGATATTTGTTCTTTGCAATGCCTGAGGTCTTATGGTAAAAATTGCATTCATTGGTTTTTTGTTATCCAAGCTTTGTATGAAATGAATCCAAATGTTTTTTTATTCAATACTTTCCTTTTTTTTTCTTCATCTGTATTCCCCAGCAACCCGTTCTAGTAACATGCTTTATCCTATTTGATATCAATTTGATTTTCTGTTATAGACAAAGCTCTATCTACATTTTCCTATCAAATAACAATCTCTGTTATCTTTGTTTTACATGGAGCAGGCCATCAATGAGAAGATTATGTCGCTGGACTTCAGAAACTGTTTCACCGAGATAGAGACTGTAGATTCACAAATGTCATACCAGAGCGGGTTGCTAATTGTAGTCACTGGATCATTTACTGGACAGGATAATATTCGGAAGAAATTATGAACTTCATTGTAAGTTTAGTTGGGTCAGAATTATGAACTCTTGTAATTTGGGTCAGAAGATACTTTAGTGGTTTCGTCTGTAGAAAGCTTGTGGTGGATCTTTATTGTAAATATGTTGATGATGTTTGATATATATAATTTTTGTTTCGAGATTAAATTATTGGCTTTTAATTGAAAATATAATGGAAATATCTTTGTTGTCAAATTGGTATGAAACTGTTGTGGAACAGTGCAAACGCACAACAAATTTTTTTAAAGCTAAACTGTTGTTGTAGATACGACAACACAGTGATAAAACTGTTGTCGAATATAATAAAAGACAACGGTGAATATGGCATACGACAACAGTGATAAACTGTTGTTATTGATATACGACAACGGTGTCAAACTATTGTGAAAACTGTTGTCGAATGTGACATACGACAACAGTGGAAAACTATTGTGAAACTGTTGTCGAATGTGATATACGACAACAGTGAATCACTGTTGTCGTAGACCCCCCCTTTAACAACATGGGCTTTAACAACAGTGGGATTTGGCCTACGACAACAGTGATTCACTGTTGTTAAATGCATTTTTTCTAGTAGTGATATCAGATATTAAAGCTATATTTGGAGTGACCATATCATACAGAAAAGCATACATAGCTAGGGAAAAAGCATTGAAAAAGATTGTCGGAGATTATGATGAGGCATATAGAGATCTTCCACAATATCTGCGTGAGTTAAGAGCTAGATATCCTGAAACTTATGTGGCACTATGTAGGAATGGTGACAATCAGTTCCAGCGGTGTTTTTTGGGTTTTGGTGCTTGCCGAAGGGTGTTCAGGTCTTATTTGGGTAGACTTATCGGAATTGATGCCACACACCTAAGAGGAAAGTATCCGGGTGTATTGTTGATTGCTACGGTGATTGATGGTAATGACAATGTTCTCCCAGTTGCCTTTGCAATAGCTGAAGTTGAATGTGGGTCTGCATGGGAGTGGTTTTTGGAGCATACAAAGAAGTACTTTGCTGTCGATGATCACTCAATCACCATAGTATCAGATAGACATCGGGGCATTATATCAACAGTTAGAAAAGTCTACACAAACGCACAACATATTTTTTGTTGCCACCACATGTCTTGTAATATGGTAACTGATACTAGAAGTAGGGCTGCTTTAGGTTTATTTTGGGCAGCAGCATGAGCCAACACAACACTCCAATATGATATGATAATGCAGACAATGCTTGAAAAACATCCAGATGCCCATAAATGACTTTAGAACATTGACCCTAAAAGGTGGGCAAATGCACACTTTACTGGGAGAAGGTACAGAATGCTTATCATGAATTGTGTGGAGAGCTTAAATGCTTTATTCAAGTCCACACGTGAGCTTCCCATAAACAGGTTAATTGATACTACCAGAAGAAAAGTAGCTCAATGACTCTTTAACCGTAGAGAGGAAGTCTCCAAATGACATGTTGCTTTGACACCTCATGTTATAAAAGAAATGGATTCAAGGAGAGAGAAAGCTAGAGCTTATAAGGTTCACCCTTACTCTCAATCAGAAATGGAAGTAGAAACATGGGGCACTTCATACATTGTTGATTTGAAATTGTTTTTTTGTCATTGTGGGGAGTTTCAAATTTCAGGACTCCCTTGCTCACATGCTATTGTCGTAATTATTCACAGGAACATGGATACACTGCCAAATTGTGAGCATTATTTTTATTCAGAAACTTGGAAGTGAGTTTACATGGATCGTATTTTCCCTTGTAGAAGCAAGTAGTTTTGGCCTATGGGCGTAAACGACATTATAGTTCTCAGTCCCCGTAGCCTTGTGTAGCCTGGTAGATGAAAGAAGGCATGGATTGAGTCCAGACACAATGACAAGGTGAAACTAAAATGTAGCCGATGCAAACAACTTGGCCATAATAGAAGGACATGTAGAATGTCGCCAGCACCAATGTCTTGAGTTAATTGGTATATGTATTGCAGGAATATTCTGATTGAAGTGTATATTTTGTAAGGAGGAGAAATGAATGTATATATTTTGTATATTGTATAGTCATAGTATTGTCAAAATACTAGTTGTTGTTAATGTTGTGACTTGAAGAAGTATTTCAATATTATGATACATTTCACCTTGTGTAACTCAATGTAAGCAGAAAAGATTAGTCCTCTGATTTCTGAACCCACAATAATGTTATTTCAGGTCTTGAAGTCCTGAAGTCCTCTGTTTCCTTAATATCTAACATTTGAGCCCCTCTGATTTCTGCTTTGTTGATTCATTGTTCTGTGCCAACTGATACTGTATCAACACGTAATTATACTCATTACGACTACGTTTAGAAACCAAAAATACCATCTGTAGCTAAACTCTAACTACCGATAATGAGTTTTGAGAAATTCAAATATCCTAGGTCCATCATACAAATCTCCTTGTGTGCCAAATTCTGAAAATATGAGGTCATGATGTGCATGGAATCCAATTGTGGTATGCAATGCCTTCTATTTAGGTACTCTCGAGTTGCAACCTTCTTGTTTCATTATTAAAATGTTGTCAGAACATGTACATTTATATAAAAGATTGCCGTATAAGTATTTAATCATACTTGTAAGCAGGTTTTATTAAATTTTTTGCAATATGATTTTAGACCCACGTTGGGCCTGAACCAGAGGCTTTCAGGCCTAACGTGGGCCTGAAATGAGATTATTTTAGGCCCAGTGTGGGCCTGAATCAGTTTGTTTCAGGCCTTGAGTGGGCCTGAAATTAGATTGTTTCAGGCCCACCGTGGGCCTGAATTCAAATGATTACAGCAAAAGCAAGGTTCAATATTACTGATGGTATCGACAACAATTACAGATTATAGATTATATATTACACAAAAACAAGGATTGAAAGCAATGTTTCTGTAACGCCCGTCTTTTTTTTTTCCACACCTTACGATGAGGCGAGAAACGACGTTACTCTAATATACATATAAGCACATGAACATCGTAATGCAGCAGACTAATTTAAAACTTTTATACTTACATGCACCTAACACTTGAATCTCGTAGACATGTCTTATACTATCATTCCTAAACATAACGACATGGTAACTTAGCATGTTAACATCATACATAACATCATGATATAAAAATCACATAAAGTAGCTAGCCATAAGCAACATAGGTAGTAAGTTATTCTTCAAACATAACTATCATAAGTATAGCATGAAACTTAAAAAGATAGTGCAAAACATAAGCCATGAGACAAAGTATAAATATGAGAATCTTTTTCCCTTTTTTTTCCTTGCCATGTCACTACCACACACATACTCTTGTCCATCTTGCTGCTTCCCTTAATATCCTCTTGCTTGATCTGCGGTATAAGACAATAAAATTATAAGCACATAGGCTTAGTAAGACCCTTCCCTACTCACTAAAACCATACGTCACATAAAATATAAGCATAGGAACATTTAACATGACATGATTCTTAACATAAAACGTAAGCGTATGAAACATTTAATATGACATGATTCTTAGCATGAAACATAAACATAATAAACATTCGACATGTCATGGTTCTTAATCATAAAACATAAACATAATGAACATTTAACATGACATGATTCTTAATCATAAAACATGAACATAATAAACATGGTTCTTAATCATAAAACATAAACATAATAAACATTTATTAACATGGATGCATAACATGAGTGGATGCGTGAGTCAAATGCATATAACATATGGATGCTTATTTGAAAATCATACTTATAAATACTTAAATATAATCATC